>JASWHU010000344.1:0-104382 GCA_030819815.1 Strix occidentalis
GAAGAGAGAGAAGAGGAGAGAGGAGGAAGAGGGAGGGGAAAGAGAGACGAGGAATAGAGTGGAGAAGAGAAAGGAAGAGCAGAGAGGAGGAGAAGAGAGGAAGAGCAGAGAGGAGGAAGAGAGAGGAGGAAGAGAGAGGAAGAAGAGAGAGGAGGAAAAGAGAGGAGGAAGAGACAGGAAGAGCAGAGAGGAGGAGAACGGAGGAGGAAGAGAGAGGAGGAAGAGAGAGGAGGAAGAGAGAGGAGGAATAGAGAGGAAGAGGAGAGAGGAGGAGAGAGGAGGAAGAGATTGGAGGAGGAGAGATGAGGAAGACAGCAGAGGAATAGAGAGGAGGAAGAGGAGAGAGGAGAATAGAGGAGGAAGAGAGAGGAGGAAGAGTGAGGAGGAAGAGAGAAGAGGAAGAGAGAAGAAGAGGAGAGGGGAGGAGAGAGGTGGAAGAGAGAGGAGGTAGAGAGAGGAGGAAGAGAGAGGAGGAAGAGAGAGGAGTAAGGGAGAGGAGGAAGATAGAGGAGGAAGGGTGACGAGGAAGAGAGAAGTAGAAGAGAGAGGTAGAGGAGAGAGGAGGAAGTAGAGAAGAGGAAGAGAGACGAGGAAGAGAGAAGAAGAGCAGAGAGGAGGAGGAGAGAGGAGGAATTGAGAGGAGGAAGAGAGAGGAGGAAGAGAGAGGAAGAGGAGAGTGGAGGAAGAGAGAGGAAGAGGAGAGAGTAGGAAGTAGAGAGAAGGAAGAGAGAGGAGGAGGAGAGAGGAGGAAGGGAGAGGAGGAAGAGAGAGGAGGAAGAGAGAGGAGGAAGAGAGAGGAAGAAGAGAGAGGAGAAAGAGAGATGGGTAAGAGAGAGGAAGAGGAGAGAGGAGGAGGAGAGAGGAAGAGGAGAGAGGAGGAGAGAGGAGGAAGAGAGAGCAGAAAGAGAGACGAGGAAGAGAGAGGAGGAAGAGAGAGGAGGAAGAAAGAGGAAGAGGAGAGTTGAGGAAGAGATTGGAGGAAGAGAGAGGAGGAAGAGAGAAGAGGAAGAGTGAGGAGGAAGAGAGAGGATGAAGAGACAGGAGGAAGAAAGAGGAAGAGCAGAGAGGAGGAAGAGAGAGGAAGAAGAGAGAGGAAGAAAAGAGAGGAGGAAGAGATTGGAGGAAGAGAGTGGAGGAAGAGAAAAGAGGAAGACAGAGGAGGAAGACAGAGGAGGAAGAGATAGGAGGAAGAGACAGGAAGAAGAGAAAGGAAGAGGAGAGAGGAGGAAGAGAGAGGAGGAAGAGAGAGGAGGAAGAGAGAGGAAGAGGAGAGAGGAGGAAGAGGGAGGGGAAAGAGAGACGAGGAAGAGAGAGGAGGAAGAGAGAGGAGGAAGAGAGAGGAGGAAGAGAGAGGACGAAGAGACAGGAAGAACAGAGAGGAGGAGAAGTGAGGAGGAGGAGAGAGGAGGAAGAGAGAGGAGGAAGAGAGAGGAGGAAGAGAGAGGAAGAGGAGAGTGGAGGAAGAGAGAGGAAGAGGAGACAGTAGGAAGTAGAGAGAAGGAAGAGAGAGGAGGAGGAGAGAGGAGGAAGGGAGAGGAGGAAGAGAGAGGAGGAAGAGAGAGGAGGAAGAGAGAGGAAGAAGAGGCAGGAGGAAGAGAGAGGAGGAATAGAGAGGAAGAGGAGAGAGGAGGAGAGAGGAGGAACAGATTGGAGGAAGAGAGATGAGGAAGACAGCAGAGGAATAGAGAGGAGGAAGAGGATAGAGAAGAATAGAGGAGGTAGAGAGAGGAGGAAGAGTGAGGAGGAAGAGAGAAGAGGAAGAGAGAGGAAGAGGAGAGAGGAGGAGGAGTGAGGAAGAGGAGAGAGGAGGAGAGAGGAGGAAGAGAGAGGAGGAAGAGAGAGGAGGAAGAGAGAGGAGGAAGAGAGAGGAAGATGAGAGAGGAAGAAGAGGGAGGGGAAAGAGAGATGAGGAAGAGAGAGGAGGAAGAGAGAGGAGGAAGAGAGAGGACGAAGAGACAGGAAGAACAGAGAGGAGGAGAGGAGAGGAGGAAGAGAGAGGAGGAAGAGAGAGAAGGAAGAGAGAGGAGGAAGAGAAAGGAGGAAGAGAGAGGAAGAGGAGAGAGGAGGAGGAGAGAGGAGGAAGAGAGAGGAGGAAGAGAGAGGAGGAAGAGAGTGGAGGTAGAGTGAGGAGGAAGAGAGACTAAGAGGAGAGAGGAGGAAGAGGGAGGGGAAAGAGAGACGAGGAAGAGAGAGGAGGAAGAGAGCGGAGGAAGAGAGAGGAGGAAGAGAGAGAAGAGGAGAGAGGAGGAAGAGGGAGGGGAAAGAGAGACGAGGAATAGAGTGGAGAAGAGAAAGGAAGAGCAGAGAGGAGGAGAACAGAGGAAGAGCAGAGAGGAGGAAGAGAGAGGAGGAAGAGAGAGGAAGAAGAGAGAGGAGGAAAAGAGAGGAGGAAGAGACAGGAAGAGCAGAGAGGAGGAGAAGAGAGGAGGAAGAGAGAGGAGGATGAGAGAGGAGTGAGAGGAGGAAGAGAGAGGAGGAAGAGGGAGGAAGAGGAGAGAGGAGGAAGAGAGAGGAGGAAGAGAGAGGAGGAAAAGTTAGGAAGAGCAGAGAGGAGGGGAAGAGAGGAGGAAGAGAGAGGAGGAAGAGAGAGGATGAAGAGAGAGGAGAAAGAGAGATGGGGAAGAGTGAGGAAGAGGAGAGAGGAGGAGGAGAGAGGAAGAGGAGAGAGGAGGAGAGAGGAGGAAGAGAGAGCAGAAAGAGAGACGAGGAAGAGAGAGGAAGAAGAGAGAGGAGGAAGAAAGAGGAAGAGGAGAGTTGAGGAAGAGAGATGAGGAAGAGAGAGGAGGAAGAGAGAGGATGAAGAGACAGGAGGAAGAAAGTGGAAGAGCAGAGAGGAGGAAGAGAGAGGAGGAAGAGCGAGGAAGAAAAGAAAGGAGGAAGAGATTGGAGGAAGAGAGTGGAGGTAGAGAAAAGAGGAACACAGAGGAGGAAGACAGAGGAGGAAGAGATAGGAGGAAGAGACAGGAAGAAGAGAAAGGAAGAGGAGAGAGGAGGAAGAGAGAGGAGGAAGAGAGAGGAGGAAGAGAGAGGAGAAAGAGAGACGAGGAAGAGAGAGGAGGAAGAGAGAGGAGGAAGAAAGAGGAAGAGCAGAGAGGAGGAGGAGAGAGGAGGAAGAGAGAGGAGGAAGAGAGAGGAGGAAGAGAGAGGAGGAAGAGAGAGTAGGAAGAGAGAGGAAGAGGAGAGAGGAGGAGAGAGAAGGAAGAGAGAGGAGGAAGAGAGAGGAGGAATAAAGAGGAAGAGGAGAGACTAGGAGAGAGGAGGAAGAGAGAGGAGGAAGAGAGAGGAAGAAGAGAGAGGAAGAGAAGAGTGGAGGCACAGATTGTAGGAAGAGAGAGGAGGAAGAGAGAAGAGGAAAAGAGAGGAGGAAGAGAGAGGAGGAAGACACAGGAGGAAGAGAGAGGAAGAGGAGAGAGGAGGAAGAGATTGGAGGAAGAGAGAGGAGGAAGAGAGAGGAGGAAGAGAGAGGAAGAGGAGAGTGGAGGAAGAGGAGGTGGGGAAAGAGAGACGAGGAATAGAGAGGAGGAAGAGAGAGGAGGAAGAGAGAGGAGAAAGAGAGAGGAAGAGCAGAGAGGAGTAGAAGAGAGGAGGAAGAGAGAGGAGGAACAGAGAGGAGGAAGAGAGAGGAGGAAGAGAGAGGAGGAAGAGAGAGGAAGAGGAGAGAGGAATAGGAGAGAGGAGGAGAGAGGAGGAAGAGAGAGGAGGAATAGAGAGGAGGAAGAGGGAGGTGGAAGGGAGATGAGGAAGATAGAGGAGGAAGGGAGAGGAAGAAGAGAGAGGAAAAAAAGAGAGGAAGAGGAGAGAGGAGGAAGAGAGAGGAGGAAGAGAGACAAGGAAGAGAGAGGAGGAAGAGAGAGGAGGAATAAAGAGGAAGAGCAGAGAGGAGGAGGAGAGAGGAGGATGAGAGAGGAGGAAGAGAGAGGAGGAAGAGTGATGAAGTGGAGAGAAGAGGAGGAGAGAGGAGGAAGAGAGAGGAGGAAGAGATAGGAGGAAGAGAGAGGAAGAGGAGAGTGGAGGAAGAGATTGGAGGAAGAGAGAGGAGGAAGAAAGAAGAGGAAGAGAGAGGAGGAAGAGAGAGGAGGAAGAGACAGGAGGAAGAGAGAGGAAGAAGAGAGAGGAGGAAGAGATTGGAGGAAGAGAGAGGAGGAAGAGAGAGGAGGAAGAGAGAGGAAGAACAGAGAGGAGGAAGAGAGAGGAGGAAGAGTGAGGAAGAGAAGAGAGGAGGAGGAGAGAGGAGGAAGAGTGAGGAAGACGAGAGAGGAAGAGGAGAGAGGAGGAAGAGAGAGGAGGAAGAGACAGGAAGAGCAGAGAGGAGGAGAAGAGAGGAGGAAGAGAGAGGAGGAAGAGAGAGGAGGAAGAGAGAGGAGGAAGAGGGAGGAAGAGGAGAGAGGAGGAAGAGAGTGGAGGAAGAGGGAGGAAGAAGAGAGAGGAAGAGGAGAGAGGAGGAAGAGAGAGGAGGAAGAGAGAGGAGGAAGAGAGAGGAAGAAGAGAGAGTAAGAAGAAAGAGGAAGAGGAGAGAGGAGGAAGAGAAAGGAGGAAGAGAGAGGGGGAAGAGAGAGGAGGAATAGAGAGGAAGAGGAGAGAGTAGGAAGAGAGAGGAGGAAGAGAGAGGAAGAGGAGAGTGGAGGAAGAGATTGGAGGAAGAGAGAGGAGGAAGAGGGAAGAGGAATAGAGAGGAGGAAGAGGAGAGAGTAGGAAGAGAGAGGAGGAAGAGCGAGGAGGAAGAGAGAGGAGGAAGAGAGAGGAGGAAGAGAGAGGAGGAAGTGAGAAGAGGAAGAGAGAGGAGGAAGAGAGAGGAAGAGGAGAGAGTAGGAAGTAGAGACGAGGAAGAGAGAGGAGGAAGAGAAAGGATAGGAGAGAATAGGAAGTAGAGAGGATGAAGAGAGAGGAGGAAGAGAGAGGAGGATGAGAGAGGAGGAAGAGAGAGGAGAAAGAGAGAGGAGGAAGAGAGAGGAAGAGGAGAGTGGAGGAAGAGATTGGAGGAAGAGAGAGGAGGAAGGGAGAAGAGGAATAGAGAGGTTGAAGAGAGAGGTGGAAGAGAGATGTTGAGGAGAGAGGAGGAGAGAGGAAGAAGAGAGAGGAGGAAGAGGGAGGAAGAAGAGAGAGGAAGAGGAGACAGGAGGAGAGATGAGGAGAGAGGACGAAGAGAGAGGAGGAAGAGAGAGGAAGAAGAGAGAGGAAGAGGAGAGAGGAGGAGGAGAGAGGAAGACGAGAGAGGAGGAAGAGAGAGGAGGAAGAGACAGGAAGAGCAGAGAGGAGGAGAAGAGAGGAGGAAGAGAGAGGAGGAAGAGAGAGGAGGAAGACAGAAGTGGAAGAGAGAGGAGGAAGAGAGAGGAGGAAGAGAGAGGAACAGGAGAGAGGAGGAAGAGGGTGCTGAAAGAGAGACGAGGAAGAGCGAGGAGGAAGAAATAGGAGGAAGAGAGAGGAATAAGTGAGAGGATGAGGAGAGAGGAGGAAGAGAGAGGAGGAAGAGACAGGAAGACCAGGGAGGATGAGAAGAGAGGAGGAAGAGAGAGGAGGAAGAGAGAGCAGGAAGAGAGAGGAGGAAGAGAGAGGAGGAAGAGAGAGGAAGAGGAGAGAGGAGGAAGAGAAAGGAGGAATAGAGAGGAGAAGAGAAAGGAAGAGCAGAGAGGAAGAGAAGAGAGGAGGAAGAGAGAGGAGGAAGAGAGAGGAGGAAGAGAGAGGAGGAAGAGAGAGGAGGAAGAGAGAGGAAGAGGAGTGAGGAGTAAGAGGGAGGGGAAAGAGAGACGAGGAAGAGAGAGGAGGAGAAGAGAGGAGGAAGAGAGAGGAGGAGGAGAGAGGAAGAAGAGAGAGGAGGAAGAGAGAGGAGGAGAGAGGAGGGAGAGGGAGGGGAAACAGAGACGAGGAAGAGAGAGGAGGAAGAGAGAGGAGGAAGAGAGAGGAGGAAGAGATAGGAAGAAGAGAAAGGAAGAGGAGAGAGGAGGAAGAGAGAGGAGGAAGAGAGAGGAGGAAGAGAGAGGAGGAAGAGACAGGAAGAGCAGAGAGGAGGAGGAGAGAGGAGGAAGAGAGAGGAGACAGAGAAGAATAGGAGAGAGGAGGAGAGAGGAGGAAAAGAGAGGAGGAAGAGAGAGGAGGAATAGAGAGGAAGAGTAGAGGGGAGGAGAGAGGGGGAAGAGAGAGGAGGAAGAGAGAGGAGGAAGAGAGAGGAGGAAGAGATTGGAGGAAGAGAGATGAGGAAGAGAGCAGAGGAATAGAGAGGAGGAAGAGGAGAGAGAAGGATAGAGGAGGAAGACAGAGGAGGAAGAGAGAGGAGGAAGAGATTGGAGGAAGAGAGATGAGGAAGAGAGCAGAGGAATAGAGAGGAGGAAGAGGAGAGATGAGGATAGAGGAGGAAGAGAGAGGAGGAAGAGAGAGGAGGAAGAGAGAGGAAGAAGAGAGAGGAGGAGGAGAGAGGAAGAGGAGAGAGGAGGAGAGAGGAGGAAGAGAGAGGAGGAAGAGAGAGGAGGAAGGGAGAGGAGGAAGGTAGAGGAGGAAGGGAGACGAGGAAGAGAGAGGAAGAAGAGAGAGGTAGAGGAGAGAGGAGGAAGAGAGAGGAGGAAGTGAGAGAAGGAAGAGAGAGGAGGAAGAGAGAGGAGGAAGAGACAGGAAGAGCAGAGAGGAGGAGAAGAGAGGAGGAAGAGAGAGGAGGAAGAGAGAGGAGGAAGAGAGAGGAGAAAGAGAGACGAGGAAGTGAGAGGAGAAAGAGAGACGAGAAAGTGAGAGGAGGAAGAGAGAGGAGGAAGAAAGAGGAAGAGTAGAGAGGAGGAGGAGAGAGGAGGAAGAGAGAGTCGGAAGAGAGAGGAGGAAGAGAGAGGAGGAAGAGAGAGGAGGAAGAGAGAGGAAGAGAAGACAGGAGGAGAGATGAGGAGAGAGGACGAAGAGAGAGGAGGAAGAGAGAGGAAGAAGTGAGAGGAAGAGGAGAGAGGAGGAGGAGAGAGGAAGTCGAGAGAGGAGGAAGAGAGAGGAGGAAGAGACAGGAAGAGCAGTGAGGAGGAGAAGAGAGGAGGAAGAGAGAGGAGGAAGAGAGAGGAGGAAGACAAAAGTGGAAGAGAGAGGAGGAAGAGAGAGGAGACAGAGAGAGGAACAGGAGAGAGGAGGAAGAGTGTGCTGAAAGAGAGACGAGGAAGAGAGAGGAGGAAGAGAGAGGAGGAAGAGACAGGAAGACCAGGGAGGATTAGAAGAGAGGAGGAAGAGAGAGGAGGAAGCGAGAGCAGGAAGAGAGAGGAGGAAGAGAGAGGAGGAAGAGAGAGGAACAGGAGAGAGGAGGAAGAGTGTGCTGAAAGAGAGACGAGGAAGAGAGAGGAGGAAGAGAGAGGAGGAAGAGACAGGAAGACCAGGGAGGATTAGAAGAGAGGAGGAAGAGAGAGGAGGAAGCGAGAGCAGGAAGAGAGAGGAGGAAGAGAGAGGAGGAAGAGAGAGGAAGAGAAGAGAGGAGGAAGAGACAGGAGGAAGAGAGAGGAGGAAGAGAGAGGAGGAAGAGAGAGGAAGAGGACTGAGGAGTAAGAGGGAGGGGAAAGAGAGACGAGGAAGAGAGAGGAGGAGAAGAGAGGAGGAAGAGAGAGGAGGAGGAGAGAGGAGGAAGAGAGAGGAGGAAGAGGGAGGAGGAAGAGAGAGGAAGAGGACTGAGGAGTAAGAGGGAGGGGAAAGAGAGACGAGGAAGAGAGAGGAGGAGAAGAGAGGAGGAAGAGAGAGGAGGAGTAGAGAGGAGGAAGAGAGAGGAGGAAGAGAGAGGAGGTAGAGAGAGGAGGAGAGAGGAGGAAGAGGGAGGGGAAACAGAGAAGAGGAAGAGAGAGGAGGAAGAGAGAGGAGGAGAGAGAGAGGAGGAAGAGGGAGGAGGAAGAGAGAGGAAGAAGAGAGGAAGAGGAGAGAGGAGGAAGAGAGAGGAGGAAGAGAGAGGAAGAGAGAGTAAGAGGAGAGAGGAGGAAGAGAGAGAAAGAGGAGAGAGTAGGAAGAGAGAGGAGGAAGGGAGAGGAGGAAGAGAGAGGAGGAAGAGAGAGGAGGAAGAGAGAGGAAGAGGAGAGAGGAGGAGGAGAGGAGGGAAGAGAGAGGAGGAAGAGAGAGGAGGAAGAGAGAGGAGGAAGAGATAGGAAGAAGATAAAGGAAGAGGAGAGAGGAGGAAGAGAGAGGAGGAAGAGAGAGGAGGAAGAGAGAGGAGGAAGAGACAGGAAGAGCAGAGAGGAGGAGGAGAGAGGAGGAAGAGAGAGGAGGAAGAGAGAGAAGGAAGAGAGAGGAGGAAGAGAGAGGAAGAGGAGAGAGGAAGAGAGAGGAGGAAGAGAGAGGAGGAATAGAGAGGAAGAGTAGACGGGAGGAGAGAGGGGGAAGAGAGAGGAGGAAGAGAGAGGAGGAAGAGAGCAGAGGAATAGAGAGGAGGAAGAGGAGAGAGAAGGATAGAGGAGGAAGAGAGAGGAGGAAGAGAGAGGAGAAAGAGAGACGAGGAAGAGAGAGGAGGGATAGAGAGGAAGAGCAGAGAGGAGGAGGAGAGAGGAGGAAGTGAGAGGAGGAAGAGACAGGAAGAGGAGAGTGGAAGAAGAGAGAGGAAGAGGAGAGAGTAGGAAATAGAGCGAAGGAAGAGAGAGGAGGAAGAGAGAGGAGGAAGGGAGATGAGGAAGAGAGCAGAGGAATAGAGAGGAGGAAGAGGAGAGAGGAGGATAGAGGAGGAAGAGAGAGGAGGAAGAGAGAGGAGGAAGAGAGAGGAAAAAGAGAGAGGAGGAGGAGACAGGAAGAGGAGAGAGGAGGAGAGAGGAGGAAGAGAAAGTAGGAAGAGAGAGGAGGAAGGGAGAGGAGGAAGATAGAGGAGGAAGGGAGACGAGGAAGAGAGAGGAAGAAGAGAGAGGTAGAGGAGAGAGGAGGAAGAGAGAGGAGGAAGAGAGAGAAGGAAGAGAGAGGAGGAAGAGAGAGGAGGAAGAGAGAGGAAGAGGAGAGTGTAGGAAGAGATTGGAGGAAGAGAGAGGAGGAAGAGAGAAGAGGAAGAGTGAGGAGGAAGAGAGAGGATGAAGAGACATTAGGAAGAGAGAGGAAGAGCAGAGAGGATGAAGAGAGAGGAGGAAAAGAGAGGAGGAAGAGAGAGGAAGAGGAGAGAGGACGAAGAGAGAGGAGAAAGAGAGACGAGGAAGTGAGAGGAGAAAGAGAGACGAGGAAGTGAGAGGAGGAAGAGAGAGGAGGAAGAAAGAGGAAGAGCAGAGAGGAGGAGGAGAGAGGAGGAAGAGAGAGTAGGAAGAGAGAGGAGGAATAGAGAGGAGGAAGAGAGAGGAGGAAGAGAGAGGAAGAGGAGACAGGAGGAGAGATGAGGAGAGAGGACGAAGAGAGAGGATGAAGAGAGAGGAAGAAGAGAGAGGAAGAGCAGAGAGGAGGAGAAGAGAGGAGGAAGAGAGAGGAGGAAGACAGAAGTGGAAGAGAGAGGAGGAAGAGAGAGGAGGAAGAGAGAGGAACAGGAGAGAGGAGGAAGAGGGTGCCGAAAGAGAGAGGAGGAAGAGAGAGGAGGAAGAGAGAGGAGGAAGAGAGAGGAATAAGAGAGAGGAAGAGGAGAGAGGAGGAAGAGAGAGGAGGAAGAGACAGGAAGACCAGGGAGGAGGAGAAGAGAGGAGGAAGAGAGAGGAGGAAGAGAGAGCAGGAAGAGAGAGGAGGAAGAGAGAGGAGGAAGAGAGAGGAAGAGGAGAGAGGAGGAAGAGAAAGGAGGAATAGAGAGGAGAAAAGAAAGGAAGAGCAGAGAGGAAGAGAAGAGAGGAGGAAGAGAGAGGAGGAAGAGAGAGGAGGAAGAGAGAGGAGGAAGAGGGAGGAGGAAGAGAGAGGAAGAGGACTGAGGAGTAAGAGGGAGGGGAAAGAGAGACGAGGAAGAGAGAGGAGGAGAAGAGAGGAGGAAGAGAGAGGAGGAGGAGATAGGAGGAAGAGAGAGGAGGAGGAGAGAGGAGGAAGAGAGAGGAGAAGAGAGGAGGAAGAGGGAGTGGAAACAGAGACGAGGAAGAGAGAGGAGGAAGAGAGAGGAGGAAGAGAGAGGAGGAAGAGGGAGGAGGAAGAGAGAGGAAGAAGAGAGGAAGAGGAGAGAGGAGGAAGAGAGAGGAGGAAGAGAGAGGAAGAGAGAGTAAGAGGAGAGAGGAGGAAGAGAGAGAAAGAGGAGAGAGGTAGGAAGAGAGAGGAGGAAGGGAGAGTAGGAAGAGAGAGGAGGAAGAGAGAGGAGGAAGAGAGAGGAAGAGGAGAGAGGAGGAGGAGAGAGAAGGAAGAGAGAGGAGGAAGAAACAGGAGGAAGAGAGAGGAGGAAGAGATAGGAAGAAGAGAAAGGAAGAGGAGAGAGGAGGAAGAGAGAGGAGGAAGAGAGAGGAGGAAGAGAGAGGAGGAAGAGACAGGAAGAGCAGAGAGGAGGAGCAGAGAGGAGGAAGAGAGAGGAGGAAGAGAGAGAAGGAAGAGAGAGGAGGAAGAGACAGGAAGAGGAGAGAGGAGGAGAGTGGAGGAAGAGAGAGGAGGAAGAGAGAGGAGAAATAGAGAGGAGAAAGAGATTGGAAGAAGAGAGATGAGGAAGAGAGCAGAGGAATAGAGAGGAGGAAGAGGAGAGAGAAGGATAGATGAGGAAGAGAGAGGAGGAGAGAGAGGAGGAGGAGAGAGGAAGAGGAGAGAGGAGGAGAGAGGAGGAAGAGAGAGGAGGAAGAGAGAGGAGGAAGAGAGAGGAGGAAGGGAGAGGAGGAAGATAGAGGAGGAAGGGAGAAGAGGAAGAGAGAGGAAGAAGAGAGAGGAAGAAGAGAGAGGAGGAAGAGAGTAGAGGAAGAGAGAGGAGGAAGAGAGAGGAGAAAGAGAGACGAGGAAGAGAGAGGAGGAAGAGAGAGGAGAAAGAAAGAGGAAGAGCAGAGAGGAGGAGGAGAGAGGAGGAAGAGAGAGGAGGAAGAGAGAGAAGAGAGAGGAGGAAGAGAGAGGAAGAGTAGAGTTGAGGAAGAGCTTGGAGGAAGAGAGAGGAGGAAGGGAGAAGAGGAAGAGTGAGGAGGAAGAGAGAGGATGAAGAGAGAGGAGGAAGAGAGAGAGGAAGAGCAGAGAGGAGGAAGAGAGAGGAGGAAGAGAGAGGAAGAAGAGAGACTAGGAAAAGAGAGGAGGAAGAGACAGGAAGAGCAGAGAGGAGGAGAAGAGAGGAGGAAGAGAGAGGAGGAAGAGAGAGGAGGAAGAGAGAGGAGGAAGAGAGAGGAGGAAGAGAGAGGAAGAGGAGAGTGTAGGAAGAGATTGGAGGAAGAGAGAGGAGGAAGAGAGAAGAGGAAGAGTGAGGAGGAAGAGAGAGGATGAAGAGATATTAGGAAGAGAGAGGAAGAGCAGAGAGGAGGAAGAGAGAGGAGGAAGAGAGAGGAGGAATAGAGAGGAAGAGGAGAGAGGAGGAGAGATGAGGAGAGAGGAGGAAGAGAGAGGAGGAAGAGACAGGAAGAGCAGAGGAGGAGAAGAGAGGAGGAAGAGAGAGGAGGAAGAGAGAGGAGGAAGAGAGAGGAGGAAGAGAGAAGAGGGAGAGGGAGGAAGAGCAGAGAGGAGGAGGAGAGAGGAGGAAGAGAGAGGAGGACGAGAGAGGAGGAAGAGAGAGGAGGGATAGGGAGGAGAAGAGAAAGAAAGAGCAAGAGAGGAGGAGAAGAGAGGAGGAAGAGAGAGGAGGAAGAGAGAGGAAGAGGAGAGAGGAGTAAGAGGGAGGGGAAAGAGAGACGAGAAAGAGAGAGGAGGAGAAGAGAGGAGGAAGAGAGAGGAGGAGGAGAGAGGAGGAAGAGAGAGGAGGAAGAGAGAGGAGGAAGAGAGAGGAGGAAGAGAGAGGAGGAACAGAGAGGAGGAGAGGAGGAAGAGTGAGGGGAAAGAGAGACGAGGAAGAGAGAGGAGGAAGAGAGAGGAGGAAGAGAGAGGAGGAAGAGAGAAGAGGGAGAGAGAGGAAGAGCAGAGAGGAGCAGAAGAGAGGAGGAAGAGAGAGGAGGAAGAGAGAGGAAGAGCAGAGAGGAGGAGGAGGGAGGAGGAAGTGAGAGGAGGAAGAGAGAGGAGGAAGAGAGAGGAAGAGGAGAGTGGAGGAAGAGAGAGGAAGATGAGAGAGAAGGAAGTAGAGAGAAGGAAGAGAGAGGAGGAAGACAGAAGGAAGAGAGAGGAAGAGGAGAGAGGAGGAGGAGAGAGGAAGAGGAGAGAGGAGGAAGAGAGAGGAGGAAGAGACAGGAAGAGCAGAGAGGAGGAGAAGAGAGGAGGAAGAGAGAGGAGGAAGAGAGAGGAGGAAGAGAGAGGAGGAAGAGAGAAGAGGGAGAGAGAGTAAGAACAGAGAGTAGGAGGAGAGAGGAGGAAGAGAGAGGAGGAAGAGAGAGGAGGAACAGAGAGGAGGAACAGAGAGGAGGAGAGAGGAGGAAGAGTGAGGGTAAAGAGAGACGAGGAAGAGAGAGGAGGAATGGAGAGGAGGAAGAGAGAGGAGGAAGAGAGAGGAGGAAGAGAGAGGAGGAAGAGAGAGGAGGAAGAGAGAGGAAGAGGAGACAGTAGGAGAGATGAGGAAGAGAGAGGAGGAAGAGAGATGAGGAAGAGAGAGGAAGAAGAGGGACTAGAAGAGAGGAGGAAGAGAGAGGAGGAAGAGAGAGGAAGAGGAGAGTGGAGGAAGAGATTGGAGGGTGAGAGATGAGGAAGAGAGCAGAGGAATAGAGAGGAGGAAGAGGAGAGAGGAGGATAGAGCAGGAACAGAGAGGAGGAAGAGAGAGGAGGAAGAGAGAGGAGAAAGAGAGACGAGGAAGAGAGAGGAGGGATAGAGAGGAAGAGCAGAGAGGAGGAGGAGAGAGGAGGAAGTGAGAGGAGGAAGAGACAGGAAGAGGAGAGTGGAGGAAGAGAGAGGAAGAGGAGAGAGTAGTAAATAGAGCGAAGGAAGAGAGAGGAGGAAGAGAGAGGAGGAAGAGAGATGAGGAAGAGAGCAGAGGAATAGAGAGGAGGAAGAGGAGAGAGGAGGATAGAGGAGTAAGAGAGAGGAGGAAGAGAGAGGAGGAAGAGAGAGGAAGAAGAGAGAGGAGGAGGAGAGAGGAAGAGGAGAGAGGAGGAGAGAGGAGGAAGAGAGAGGAGGAAGAGAGAGGAGGAAGGGAGAGGAGGAAGATAGAGGAGGAAGGGAGACGAGGAAGAGAGAGGAAGAAGAGAGAGGTAGAGGAGAGAGGAGGAAGAGAGAGGAGGAAGAGAGAGAAGGAAGAGAGAGGAGGAAGAGAGAGGAGGAAGAGAGAGGAAGAGGAGAGTGTAGGAAGAGATTGGAGGAAGAGAGAGGAGGAAGAGAGAAGAGGAAGAGTGAGGAGGAAGAGAGAGGATGAAGAGACATTAGGAAGAGAGAGGAAGAGCAGAGAGGATGAAGAGAGAGGAGGAAGAGAGAGGAAGAAGAGAGAGGAGGAAAAGAGAGGAGGAAGAGAGAGGAAGAGGAGAGAGGACGAAGAGAGAGGAGGAAGAGAGAGGAGGAAGAGACAGGAAGAGCAGAGAGGAGGAGAAGAGAGGAGGAAGAGAGAGGAGGAAGAGAGAGGAGGAAGAGAGAGGAGAAAGAGAGACGAGGAAGTGAGAGGAGAAAGAGAGACGAGGAAGTGAGAGGAGGAAGAGAGAGGAGGAAGAAAGAGGAAGAGCAGAGAGGAGGAGGAGAGAGGAGGAAGAGAGAGTAGGAAGAGAGAGGAGGAAGAGAGAGGAGGAAGAGAGAGGAGGAAGAGAGAGGAAGAGGAGACAGGAGGAGAGATGAGGAGAGAGGACGAAGAGAGAGGAGGAAGAGAGAGGAAGAAGAGAGAGGAGGAAGAGAGAGGAGGAAGAGCCAGGAAGAGCAGAGAGGAGGAGAAGAGAGGAGGAAGAGAGAGGAGGAAGAGAGAGGAGGAAGACAGAAGTGGAAGAGAGAGGAGGAAGAGAGAGGAGGAAGAGAGAGAGGAAGAGCAGAGAGGAGGAAGAGAGAGGAGGAAGAGAGAGGAAGAAGAGAGACTAGGAAAAGAGAGGAGGAAGAGACAGGAAGAGCAGAGAGGAGGAGAAGAGAGGAGGAAGAGAGAGGAGGAAGAGAGAGGAGGAAGAGAGAGGAGGAAGAGAGAGGAGGAAGAGAGAGGAGGAAGAGAGAGGAAGAGGAGAGTGTAGGAAGAGATTGGAGGAAGAGAGAGGAGGAAGAGAGAAGAGGAAGAGTGAGGAGGAAGAGAGAGGATGAAGAGACATTAGGAAGAGAGAGGAAGAGCAGAGAGGAGGAAGAGAGAGGAGGAAGAGAGAGGAGGAATAGAGAGGAAGAGGAGAGAGGAGGAGAGATGAGGAGAGAGGAGGAATAGAGAGGAGGAAGAGACAGGAATAGCAGAGGAGGAGAAGAGAGGAGGAAGAGAGAGGAGGAAGAGAGAGGAGGAAGAGAGAGGAGGAAGAGAGAAGAGGGAGAGGGAGGAAGAGCAGAGAGGAGGAGGAGAGAGGAGGAAGAGAGAGGAGGAAGAGAGAGGAGGAAGAGAGAGGAGGGATAGGGAGGAGAAGAGAAAGGAAGAGCAGAGAGGAGGAGAAGAGAGGAGGAAGAGAGAGGAGGAAGAGAGAGGAAGAGGAGAGAGGAGTAAGAGGGAGGGGAAAGAGAGACGAGAAAGAGAGAGGAGGAGAAGAGAGGAGGAAGAGAGAGGAGGAAGAGAGAGGAGGAAGAGAGAGGAGGAAGAGAGAGGAGGAACAGAGAGGAGGAGAGAGGAGGAAGAGTGAGGGGAAAGAGAGACGAGGAAGAGAGAGGAGGAAGAGAGAGGACGAAGAGAGAGGAAAAAGAGAGAAGAGGGAGAGAGAGGAAGAGCAGAGAGGAGCAGAAGAGAGGAGGAAGAGAGAGGAGGAAGAGAGAGGAAGAGCAGAGAGGAGGAGGAGGGAGGAGGAAGTGAGAGGAGGGAAGAGAGAGGAGGAAGAGAGAGGAAGAGGAGAGTGGAGGAAGAGAGAGGAAGATGAGAGAGAAGGAAGTAGAGAGAAGGAAGAGAGAGGAGGAAGACAGAGGAGGAAGAGAGAGGAAGAGGAGAGAGGAGGAGGAGAGAGGAAGAGGAGAGAGGAGGAAGAGAGAGGAGGAAGAGACAGGAAGAGCAGAGAGGAGGAGAAGAGAGGAGGAAGAGAGAGGAGGAAGAGAGAGGAGGAAGAGAGAGGAGGAAGAGAGAAGAGGGAGAGAGAGTAAGAGCAGAGAGTAGGAGGAGAGAGGAGGAAGAGAGAGGAGGAAGAGAGAGGAGGAAGAGAGAGGAAGAACAGAGAGGAGGAACAGAGAGGAGGAGAGAGGAGGAAGAGTGAGGGTAAAGAGAGACGAGGAAGAGAGAGGAGGAATGGAGAGGAGGAAGAGAGAGGAGGAAGAGAGAGGAGGAAGAGAGAGGAGGAAGAGAGAGGAGGAAGAGAGAGGAGGAAGAGAGTGGAAGAGGAGACAGGAGGAGAGATGAGGAGAGAGGACGAAGAGAGAGGAGGAAGAGAGAGGAAGAAGAGAGAGGAAGAGGAGAGAAGAGGAAGAGAGAGGAAGACGAGAGAGGAGGAAGAGAGAGGAGGAAGAGCCAGGAAGAGCAGAGAGGAGGAGAAGAGAGGAGGAAGAGAGAGGAGGAAGAGAGAGGAGGAAGACAGAAGTGGAAGAGAGAGGAGGAAGAGAGAGGAGGAAGAGAGAGGAACAGGAGAGAGGAGGAAGAGGGTGCCGAAAGAGAGACGAGGAAGTGAGAGGAGGAAGAGAGAGGAGGAAGAGAGAGGAGGAAGAGAGAGGAGAAGAGAGAGGAGGAAGAGAGAGGAGGAAGAGAGATGAAGAGGACTGAGGAGTAAGAGGGAGGGGAAAGAGACGAGGAAAAGAGAGGAGGAGAAGAGAGGAGGAAGAGAGAGGAGGAGGAGAGAGGAGGAAGAGAGAGGAGGAAGAGAGAGGAGGAGAAGAGACGAGGAAGAGAGAGGAGGAAGAGAGAGGAGGAAGAGAGAGGAGGAAGAGGGAGGAGGAAGAGAGAGGAAGAAGAGAGGAAGAGGAGAGAGGAGGAAGAGAGAGGAGGAAGAGAGAGGAAGAGAGAGTAAGAGGAGAGAGGAGGAAGAGAGAGAAAGAGGAGAGAGTAGGAAGAGAGAGGAGGAAGGGAGAGGAGGAAGAGAGAGGAGGAAGAGAGAGGAGGCAGAGAGAGGAAGAGGAGAGAGGAGGAGGAGAGAGAAGGAAGAGAGAGGAGGAAGAGAGAGGAGGAAGAGAGAGGAGGAAGAGATAGGAAGAAGAGAAAGGAAGAGGAGAGAGGAGGAAGAGAGAGGAGGAAGAGAGAGGAGGAAGAGACAGGAAGAGCAGAGAGGAGGAGGAGAGAGGAGGAAGAGAGAGGAGGAAGAGAGAGAAGGAAGAGAGAGGAGGAAGAGAGAGGAAGAGGAGAGAGGAGGAGAGAGGAGGAAAAGAGAGGAGGAAGAGAGAGGAGGAATAGAGAGGAAGAGTAGAGGGGAGGAGAGAGGGGGAAGAGAGAGGAGGAAGAGAGAAGAGGAAGAGAGAGGAGGAAGAGATTGGAGGAAGAGAGATGAGGAAGAGAGATGAGGAAGAGAGCATAGGAATAGAGAGGAGGAAGAGGAGAGAGAAGGATAGAGGAGGAACAGAGAGGAGGAAGAGAGAGGAGGAAGAGAGAGGAGAAAGAGAGACGAGGAAGAGAGAGGAGGGATAGAGAGGAAGAGCAGAGAGGAGGAGGAGAGAGGAGGAAGTGAGAGGAGGAAGAGAGATGAGGGAGAGAGCAGAGGAATAGAGAGGAGGAAGAGGAGAGATGAGGATAGAGGAGGAAGAGAGAGGAGGAAGAGAGAGGAGGAGGAGAGAGGAAGAGGAGAGAGGAGGAGAGAGGAGGAAGAGAGAGGAGGAAGAGATTGGAGGAAGAGAGAGGAGGAAGGGAGAGGAGGAAGATAGAGGAGGAAGGGAGACGAGGAAGAGAGAGGAAGAAGAGAGAGGTAGAGGAGAGAGGAGGAAGAGAGAGGAGGAAGAGAGAGAAGGAAGAGAGAGGAGGAAGAGAGAGGAGGAAGAGAGAGGAAGAGGAGAGAAGACGAAGAGAGAGGAGGAAGAGAGAGGAGGAAGAGACAGGAAGAGCAGAGAGGAGGAGAAGAGAGGAGGAAGAGAGAGGAGGAAGAGAGAGGAGGAAGAGAGAGGAGAAAGAGAGACGAGGAAGTGAGAGGAGAAAGAGAGAGGAGGAAGAGAGAGTAGGAAGAGAGAGGAGGAAGAAAGAGGAAGAGCAGAGAGGAGGAAGAGAGAGGAAGAGGAGACAGGAGGAGAGACGAGGAGAGAGGACGAAGAGAGAGGAGGAAGAGAGAGGAAGAAGAGAGAGGAAGAGGAGAGAGGAGGAGGAGAGAGGAAGACTAGAGAGGAGGAAGAGAGAGGAGGAAGAGACAGGAAGAGCAGTGAGGAGGAGAAGAGAGGAGGAAGAGAGAGGAGGAAGAGAGAGGAGGAAGACAGAAGTGGAAGAGAGAGGAGGAAGAGAGAGGAGGAAGAGAGAGGAACAGGAGAGAGGAGGAAGAGTGTGCTGAAAGAGAGACGAGGAAGAGAGAGGAGGAAGAGAGAGGAGGAAGAGACAGGAAGACCAGGGAGGAGGAGAAGAGAGGAGGAAGAGAGAGGAGGAAGAGAGAGCAGGAAGAGAGAGGAGGAAGAGAGAGGAGGAAGAGAGAGGAAGAGGAGAGAGGAGGAAGAGAAAGGAGGAATAGAGAGGAGAAGAGAAAGGAAGAGCAGAGAGGAAGAGAAGAGAGGAGGAAGAGAGAGGAGGAAGAGAGAGGAGGAAGTGAGAGGAGGAAGTGAGAGGAGGAAGAGAGAGGAAGAGGACTGAGGAGTAAGAGGGAGGGGAAAGAGAGACGAGGAAGAGAGAGGAGGAGAAGAGAGGAGGAAGAGAGAGGAGGAGGAGAGAGGAGAAAGAGAGAGGAGGAAGAGAGAGGAGGAAGAGAGAGGAAGAGGACTGAGGAGTAAGAGGGAGGGGAAAGAGAGACGAGGAAGAGAGAGGAGGAGAAGAGAGGAGGAAGAGAGAGGAGGAGGAGAGAGGAGGAAGAGAGAGGAGGAAGAGAGAGGAGGAAGAGAGAGGAGGAGAGAGGAGGAAGAGGGAGGGGAAACAGAGACGAGGAAGAGAGAGGAGGAAGAGAGAGGAGGAAGAGAGAGGAGGAAGAGGGAGGAGGAAGAGAGAGGAAGAGAGAGTAAGAGGAGAGAGGAGGAAGAGAGAGAAAGAGGAGAGAGTAGGAAGAGAGAGGAGGAAGGGAGAGGAGGAAGAGAGAGGAGGAAGAGAGAGGAGAAAGAGAGACGAGGAAGAGAGAGGAGGGATAGAGAGGAAGAGCAGAGAGGAGGAGGAGAGAGGAGGAAGTGAGAGGAGGAAGAGACAGGAAGAGGAGAGTGGAAGAAGAGAGAGGAAGAGGAGAGAGTAGGAAATAGAGCGAAGGAAGAGAGAGGAGGAAGAGAGAGGAGGAAGAGAGATGAGGAAGAGAGCAGAGGAATAGAGAGGAGGAAGAGGAGAGAGGAGGATAGAGGAGGAAGAGAGAGGAGTAAGAGAGAGAAGGAAGAGAGAGGAAGAAGAGAGAGGTGGAGGAGACAGGAAGAGGAGAGAGCAGGAGAGAGGAGGAAGACAAAGTAGGGAGAGAGAGGAGGAAGGCAGAGGAGGAAGATAGAGGAGGAAGGGAGACGAGGAAGAGAGAGGAAGAAGAGAGAGGTAGAGGAGAGAGGAGGAAGAGAGAGGAGGAAGAGAGAGAAGGAAGAGAGAGGAGGAAGAGATAGGAGGAAGAGAGAGGAAGAGGAGAGTGTAGGAAGAGATTGGAGGAAGAGAGAGGAGGAAGAGAGAAGAGGAAGAGTGAGGAGGAAGAGAGAGGATGAAGAGACATTAGGAAGAGAGAGGAAGAGCAGAGAGGATGAAGAGAGAGGAGGAAGAGAGAGGAAGAAGAGAGAGGAGGAAGAGAGAGGAGGAAGAGAGAGGAAGAGGAGAGAGGACGAAGAGAGAGGAGGAAGAGAGAGGAGGAAGAGACAGGAAGAGCAGAGAGGAGGAGAAGAGAGGAGGAAGAGAGAGGAGGAAGAGAGAGGAGGAAGAGAGAGGAGAAAGAGAGACGAGGAAGTGAGAGGAGAAAGAGAGACAAGGAAGTGAGAGGAGGAAGAGAGAGGAGGAAGAAAGAGGAAGAGCAGAGAGGAGGAGGAGAGAGGAGGAAGAGAGAGTAGGAAGAGAGAGGAGGAAGAGAGAGGAGGAAGAGAGAGGAGGAAGAGAGAGGAAGAGGAGACAGGAGGAGAGATGAATAGAGATGACGAAGAGAGAGGAGGAAGAGAGAGGAAGAAGAGAGAGGAAGAGGAGAGAGGAGGAGGAGAGAGGAAGACGAGAGAGGAGGAAGAGAGAGGAGGAAGAGAGAGGAGGAAGACAGAAGTGGAAGAGAGAGGAGGAAGAGAGAGGAGGAAGAGAGAGGAACAGGAGAGAGGAGGAAGAGTGTGCTGAAAGAGAGACGAGGAATAGAGAGGAGGAAGAGAGAGGAGGAAGAGACAGGAAGACCAGGGAGGAGGAGAAGAAAGGAGGAAGAGAGAGGAGGAAGAGAGAGCAGGAAGAGAGAGGAGGAAGAGAGAGGAGGAAGAGAGAGGAAGAGGAGAGAGGAGGAAGAGAAAGGAGGAATAGAGAGGAGAAGAGAAAGGAAGAGCAGAGAGGAAGAGAAGAGAGGAGGAAGAGAGAGGAGGAAGAGAGAGGAGGAAGAGAGAGGAGGAAGAGAGAGGAGGAAGAGAGAGGAAGAGGACTGAGGAGTAAGAGGGAGGGGAAAGAGAGACGAGGAAGAGAGAGGAGGAGAAGAGAGGAGGAAGAGAGAGGAGGAGGAGAGAGGAGGAAGAGAGAGGAGGAAGAGAGAGGAGGAAGAGAGAGGAAGAGGACTGAGCAGTAAGAGGGAGGGGAAAGAGAGACGAGGAAGAAAGAGGAGGAGAATAGAGGAGGAAGAGAGAGGAGGAAGAGAGAGGAGGAGAGAGGAGGAAGACGGAGGGGAAACAGAGACGAGGAAGAGAGAGGAGGAAGAGAGAGGAGGAAGAGAGAGGAGGAAGAGGGAGGAGGAAGAGAGAGGAAGAAGAGAGGAAGAGGAGAGAGGTGGAAGAGAGAGGAGGAAGAGAGAGGAAGAGAGAGTAAGAGGAGAGAGGAGGAAGAGAGAGAAAGAGAAGAGAGTAGGAAGAGAGAGGAGGAAGGGAGAGGAGGAAGAGAGAGGAGGAAGAGAGAGGAGGAAGAGAGAGGAAGAGGAGAGAGGAGGAGGAGAGAGAAGGAAGAGAGAGGAGGAAGAGAGAGGAGGAAGAGAGAGGAAGAGGAGAGTGTAGGAAGAGATTGGAGGAAGAGAGAGGAGGAAGAGAGAAGAGGAAGAGTGAGGAGGAAGAGAGAGGATGAAGAGACATTAGGAAGAGAGAGGAAGAGCAGAGAGGATGAAGAGAAAGGAGGAAGAGAGAGGAAGAAGAGAGAGGAGGAAGAGAGAGGAGGAAGAGAGAGGAAGAGGAGAGAGGACGAAGAGAGAGGAGGAAGAGAGAGGAGGAAGAGACAGGAAGAGCAGAGAGGAGGAGAAGAGAGGAGGAAGAGAGAGGAGGAAGAGAGAGGAGGAAGAGAGAGGAGAAAGAGAGACGAGGAAGTGAGAGGAGAAAGAGAGACGAGGAAGTGAGAGGAGGAAGAGAGAGGAGGAAGAAAGAGGAAGAGCAGAGAGGAGGAGGAGAGAGGAGGAAGAGAGAGTAGGAAGAGAGAGGAGGAAGAGAGAGGAGGAAGAGAGAGGAGGAAGAGAGAGGAAGAGGAGACAGGAGGAGAGATGAATAGAGATGACGAAGAGAGAGGAGGAAGAGAGAGGAAGACGAGAGAGGAGGAAGAGAGAGGAGGAAGAGAGAGGAGGAAGACAGAAGTGGAAGAGAGAGGAGGAAGAGAGAGGAGGAAGAGAGAGGAACAGGAGAGAGGAGGAAGAGTGTGCTGAAAGAGAGACGAGGAAGAGAGAGGAGGAAGAGAGAGGAGGATGAGACAGGAAGACCAGGGAGGAGGAGAAGAGAGGAGGAAAAGAGAGGAGGAAGAGAGAGCAGGAAGAGAGAGGAGGAAGAGAGAGGAGGAAGAGAGAGGAGAAGAGAAAGGAAGAGCAGAGAGGAAGAGAAGAGAGGAGGAAGAGAGAGGAGGAAGAGAGAGGAGGAAGAGAGAGGAGGAAGAGAGAGGAGGAAGAGAGAGGAAGAGGACTGAGGAGTAAGAGGGAGGGGAAAGAGAGACGAGGAAGAGAGAGGAGGAGAAGAGAGGAGGAAGAGAGAGGAGGAGGAGAGAGGAGGAAGAGAGAGGAGGAAGAGAGAGGAGGAAGAGAGAGGAAGAGGACTGAGCAGTAAGAGGGAGGGGAAAGAGAGACGAGGAAGAAAGAGGAGGAGAAGAGAGGAGGAAGAGAGAGGAGGAAGAGAGAGGAGGAGGGAGGAGGAAGAGGGAGGGGAAACAGAGACGAGGAAGAGAGAGGAGGAAGAGAGAGGAGGAAGAGAGAGGAGGAAGAGGGAGGAGGAAGAGAGAGGAAGAAGAGAGGAAGAGGAGAGAGGAGGAAGAGAGAGGATGAAGAGAGAGGAAGAGAGAGTAAGAGGAGAGAGGAGGAAGAGAGAGAAAGAGGAGAGAGTAGGAAGAGAGAGGAGGAAGGGAGAGGAGGAAGAGAGAGGAGGAAGAGAGAGGAGGAAGAGAGAGGAAGAGGAGAGAGGAGGAGGAGAGAGAAGGAAGAGAGAGGAGGAAGAGAGAGGAGGAAGAGATAGGAAGAAGAGAAAGGAAGAGGAGAGAGGAGGAAGAGAGAGGAGGGAGAGAGAGGAGGAAGAGAGAGGAGGAAGAGACAGGAAGAGCAGAGAGGAGGAGGAGAGAGGAGGAAGAGAGAGGAGGAAGAGAGAGAAGGAAGAGAGAGGAGGAAGAGAGAGGAAGAGGAGAGAGGAGGAGAGAGGAGGAAGAGAGAGGAGGAAGAGAGAGAAGGAATAGAGAGTAAGAGTATAGGGGAGGAGAGAGGGGGAAGAGAGAGGAGGAAGAGAGAGGAGGAAGAGAGAGGAGGAAGAGATTGGAGGAAGAGAGATGAGGAAGACAGCAGAGGAATAGAGAGGAGGAAGAGGAGAGAGAAGGATAGAGGAGGAAGAGAGAGGAGGAAGAGAGAGGAGAAAGAGAGACGAGGAAGAGAGAGGAGGGATAGAGAGGAAGAGCAGAGAGGAGGAGGAGAGAGGAGGAAGTGAGAGGAGGAAGAGACAGGAAGAGGAGAGTGGAAGAAGAGAGAGGGAGAGGAGAGAGTAGGAAATAGAGCGAAGGAAGAGGCAGGAGGAAGAGAGAGGAGGAAGAGAGAAGAGGAAGAGAGCAGAGGAATAGAGAGGAGGAAGAGGAGAGAGGAGGATAGAGGAGGAAGAGAGAGGAGGAAGAGAGAGGAGGAAGAGAGAGGAAGAAGAGAGAGGAGGAGGAGACAGGAAGAGGAGAGAGGAGGAGAGAGGAGGAAGGCAAAGTAGGAAGAGAGAGGAGGAAGGGAGAGGAGGAAGATAGAGGAGGAAGGGAGACGAGGAAGAGAGAGGAAGAAGAGAGAGGTAGAGGAGAGAGGAGGAAGAGAGAGGAGGAAGAGAGAGAAGGAAGAGAGAGGAGGAAGAGAGAGGAGGAAGAGAGAGGAAGAGGAGAGTGTAGGAAGAGATTGGAGGAAGAGAGAGGAGGAAGAGAGAAGAGGAAGAGTGAGGAGGAAGAGAGAGGAAGAGGAGAGAGGACGAAGAGAGAGGAGGAAGAGAGAGGAGGAAGAGACAGGAAGAGCAGAGAGGAGGAGAAGAGAGGAGGAAGAGAGAGGAGGAAGAGAGAGGAGGAAGAGAGAGGAGAAAGAGAGAGGAGGAAGAGAGAGGAAGAGGAGACAGGAGGAGAGATGAGGAGAGAGGACGAAGAGAGAGGAGGAAGAGAGAGGAAGAAAAGAGAGGAAGAGGAGAGAGGAGGAGGAGAGAGGAAGACGAGAGAGGAGGAAGAGAGAGGAGGAAGAGACACGAAGAGCAGAGAGGAGGAGAAGAGAGGAGGAAGAGAGAGGAGGAAGAGAGAGGAGGAAGACAGAAGTGGAAGAGAGAGGAGGAAGAGAGAGGAGGAAGAGAGAGGAACAGGAGAGAGGAGGAAGAGGGAGGGGAAACAGAGACGAGGAAGAGAGAGGAGGAAGAGAGAGGAGGAAGAGAGAGGAGGAAGAGGGAGGAGGAAGAGAGAGGAGGAAGAGAGGAAGAGGAGAGAGGAGGAAGAGAGAGGAGGAAGAGAGAGGAAGAGAGAGTAAGAGGAGAGAGGAGGAAGAGAGAGAAAGAGGAGAGAGTAGGAAGAGAGAGGAGGAAGGGAGAGGAGGAAGAGAGAGGAGGAAGAGACATGAGGAAGAGAGAGGAAGAGGAGAGAGGAGGAGGAGAGAGAAGGAAGAGAGAGGAGGAAGAGAGAGGAGGAAGAGAGAGGAGGAAGAGATAGGAAGAAGAGAAAGGAAGAGGAGAGAGGAGGAAGAGAGAGGAGGAAGAGAGAGGAGGAAGAGAGAGGAGGAAGAGACAGGAAGAGCAGAGAGGAGGAGGAGAGAGGAGGAAGAGAGAGGAGGAAGAGAGAGAAGGAAGAGAGAGGAGGAAGAGAGAGGAAGAGGAGAGAGGAGGACAGTGGAGGAAGAGAGAGGAGGAAGAGAGAGGAGGAAGAGAGAGGAGGAAGAGATTGGAGGAAGAGAGATGAGGAAGAGAGCAGAGGAATAGAGAGGAGGAAGAGGAGAGAGAAGTATAGAGGAGGAAGAGAGAGGAGGAAGAGAGAGGAGGAAGAGAGATGAAGAAGAGAGAGGAGGAGAGAGGAAGAGGAGAGAGGAGGAGAGAGGAGGAAGAGAGAGGAGGAAGAGAGAGGAGGAAGAGATTGGAGGAAGAGAGACGAGGAAGAGAGCAGAGGAATAGAGAGGAGGAAGAGGAGAGAGAAGGATAGAGGAGGAAGAGAGAGGAGGAAGAGAGAGGAGGAAGGGAGAGGAGGAAGATAGAAGAGGAAGGGAGAAGAGGAAGAGAGAGGAAGAAGAGAGAGGAAGAGGAGAGAGGAGGAAGAGAGTAGAGGAAGAGAGAGGAGGAAGAGAGAAGAGAAAGAGAGACGAGGAAGAGAGAGAAGGAAGAGACAGGAGGATGAAAGAGGAAGAGCAGAGAGGAGGAGGAGAGAGGAGGAAGAGAGAGGAGGAAGAGAGAGGAGGAAGAGAGAGGAGGAAGAGAGAGGAGGAAGAGACAGGAAGAGCAGAGAGGAGGAGGAGAGAGGAGGAAGAGAGAGGAGGAAGATAGAGAAGGAAGACAGAGGAGGAAGAGAGAGGAAGAGGAGAGAGCAGGACAGAGGAGGAAGAGAGAGGAGGAAGAGAGAGGAGGAATAGAGAGGAAGAGTAGAGGGGAGGAGAGAGGGGGAAGAGAGAGGAGGAAGAGAGAGGAGGAAGAGATTGGAGGAAGAGAGATGAGGAAGAGAGCAGAGGAATAGAGAGGAGGAAGAGGAGAGAGAAGGATAGAGGAGGAAGAGAGAGGACGAAGAGAGAGGAGGAAGAGAGAGGAAGAAGAGAGAGGAGGAGGAGAGAGGAAGAGGAGAGAGGAGGAGAGAGGAGGAAGAGAGAGGAGGAAGAGAGAGGAGGAAGAGAGAGGAGGAAGGGAGAGGATGAAGATAGATGAGGAAGGGAGAAGAGGAAGAGAGAGGAAGAAGAGAGAGGAATAAGAGAGAAGAGGAAGAGAGTAGAGGAAGAGAGAGGAGGAAGAGAGAGGAGAATGAGAGACGAGGAAGAGAGAGGAGGAAGAGAGAGGAGAAAGAAAGAGGAAGAGCAGAGAGGAGGAGGAGAGAGGAGGAAGAGAGAGAAGGAAGAGAGAGAAGAGAGAGGAGGAAGAGAGAGGAAGAGTAGAGTTGAGGAAGAGCTTGGAGGAAGAGAGAGGAGGAAGGGAGAAGAGGAAGAGTGAGGAGGAAGAGAGAGGATGAAGAGAGAGGAGGAAGAGAGAGAGGAAGAGCAGAGAGGAGGAAGAGAGAGGAGGAAGAGAGAGGAAGAAGAGAGATTAGGAAAAGAGAGGAGGAAGAGACAGGAAGAGGAGAGAGGAGGAGAAGAGAGGAGGAAGACAGAAGTGGAAGAGAAAGGAGGAAGAGAGAGGAGAAAGAGAGACGAGGAAGAGAGAGAAGGAAGAGACAGGAGGATGAAAGAGGAAGAGCAGAGAGGAGGAGGAGATAGGAGGAAGAGAGAGGAGGAAGAGAGAGGAGGAGGAGAGAGGAGGAAGAGAGAGGAAGAGGAGAGTGTAGGAAGAGATTGGAGGAAGAGAGAGGAGGAAGAGAGAAGAGGAAGAGTGAGGAGGAAGAGAGAGGATGAAGAGACATTAGGAAGAGAGAGGAAGAGCAGAGAGGAGGAAGAGAGAGGAGGAAGAGAGAGGAGGAATAGAGAGGAAGAGGAGAGAGGAGGAGAAATGAGGAGAGAGGAGGAAGAGAGAGGAGGAAGAGACAGGAAGAGCAGAGAGGAGGAGAAGAGAGGAGGAAGAGAGAGGAGGAAGAGAGAGGAGGAAGAGAGAGGAGGAAGAGAGAAGAGGGAGAGGGAGGAAGAGCAGAGAGGAGGAGGAGAGAGGAGGAAGAGAGAGGAGGAAGAGAGAGGAGGAAGAGAGAGGAGGGATAGGGAGGAGAAGAGAAAGGAAGAGCAGAGAGGAGGAGAAGAGAGGAGGAAGAGAGAGGAGGAAGAGAGAGGAAGAGGAGAGAGGAGTAAGAGGGAGGGGAAAGAGAGACGAGAAAGAGAGAGGAGGAGAAGAGAGGAGGAAGAGAGAGGAGGAAGAGAGAGGAGGAAGAGAGAGGAGGAAGAGAGAAGAGGGAGAGAGAGTAAGAGCAGAGAGTAGGAGGAGAGAGGAGGAAGAGAGAGGAGGAAGAGAGAGGAGGAACAGAGAGGAGGAACAGAGAGGAGGAACAGAGAGGAGGAGAGAGGAGGAAGAGTGAGGGTAAAGAGAGACGAGGAAGAGAGAGGAGTAATGGAGAGGAGGAAGAGAGAGGAGGAAGAGAGAGGAGGAAAGCAGAGATGGAAGATAGAGGAGGAAGGGAGTGGAGGAAGAGAGAGGAAGATGAGAGAGGAAGAGGTGAGAGGAGGAAGAGAGAGGAGGAAGAGAGAGGAGGACGAGAGAGGAGAAAGAGAGACGAAGAAGAGAGAGGAGGAAGAGAGAGGAGGAAGAAAGAAGAAGAGCAGAGAGGAGGAGGAGAGAGGAGGAAGAGAGAGGAGGAAGAGACAGGAGGAAGAGAGAGGAAGAGGAGAGAGGAGGAAGAGGCTGCTAAAAGAGAGACGAGGAATAGAGAGGAGGAAGAGAGAGGAGGAAGAGAGAGGAGGAAGAGAGAGGAATAAGAGAGAGGAAGAGGAGAGAGGAGGAAGAGAGAGGAGGAAGAGATAGGAAGAGCAGGTAGGAGTAGAAGAGAGGAGGAAGAGAGAGGAGGAAGAGAGAGCAGGAAGAGAGAAGAGGAAGAGAGAGGAGAAGAGAAAGGAAGAGCAGAGAGGAGGAGAAGAGAGGAGGAAGAGAGAGGAGGAAGAGAGAGGAGGAAGAGAGAGGAAGAGGAGAGTGGAGAAGGAGAGAGGAAGAGGAAAGAGTAGGAAGTAGAGAGAAGGAAGAGAGAGGAGGAAGAGAGAGGAGGAAGAGAGAGGAAGAGGAGAGAGGAGAAGGAGAGAGGAAGAGGAGAGAGGAGGAAGAGAGAGGAGGAAGAGAGATGAGGAAGAGGGAGGAGGAAGAGAGAGGAAGAAGAGAGAGGAAGAGAGAGAAAGAGGAGAGAGTAGGAAGAGAGAGGAGGAAGGGAGAGGAGGAAGATAGAGGAGGAAGATAGAGGAGGAAGAGAGAGGAAGAGGAGAGAGGAGGAGGAGAGAGAAGGAAGAGAGAGGAGGAAGAGAGAGGAGGAAGAGAGAGGAGGAAGGGAGAGGAAGAAGAGAAAGGAAGAGGAGAGAGGAGGAAGAGAGAGGAGGAAGAGAGAGGAGGAAGAGTGAGGAGAAAGAGAGAGGAAGAGGAGAGAGGAGGAAGAGGGAGGGGAAAGAGAGACGAGGAAGAGAGAGGAGGAAGAGAGAGGAGGAAGAGACAGGAAGAGCAGATAGGAGGGGGAGAGAGGAGGAAGAGAGAGGAGGAAGAGAGAGGAGGAAGAGAGAGGAGGAAGAGAGAGGAAGAGGATAGAAGAGGAGAGAGGAGGAAGAGAGAGGAGGAAGAGAGAGGAGGAAGAGAGAGGAGGAATAGAGAGGAAGAGGAGAGAGGAGGAAGAGAGAGGAAGAGGAGAGAGGAGGAGGAGAGAGGAGGAAGAGACAGGAAGAGCAGAGAGGAGGAGAAGAGAGGAGGAAGAGAGAGGAGGAAGAGAGTGGAGGAAGAGAGAGGAGGAAGAGAGAAGAGGGAGAGAGAGGAAGAGCAGAGAGTAGGAGGAGAGAAGAGGAAGAGAGAGGAGGAAGAGAGAGGAGGAACAGAGAAGAGGAGAGAGGAGGAAGAGTGAGGGGAAAGAGAGACGAGGAAGAGAGAGGAGGAAGAGAGAGGAGGAAGAGAGAGGAGGAAAGGAGAGGTGGAAGATAGAGGAGGAAGGGAGAGGAGGAAGGGAGAGGAAGATGAGAGAGGAAGAGTAGAGAGGAGGAAGAGAGAGGAGGAAGAGAGAGGAGGACGAGAGAGGAGAAAGAGAGACGAAGAAGAGAGAGGAGGAAGAGAGAGGAGGAAGAGAGAGGAGGAAAGGAGAGGTGGAAGATTGAGGAGGAAGGGAGAGGAGGAAGAGAGAGGAAGATGAGAGAGGAAGAGGAGAGAGGAGTAAGGGAGAGGAGGAAGAGAGAGGAGGACGAGAGAGGAGAAAGAGAGACGAAGAAGAGAGAGGAGGAAGAGAGAGGAGGAAGAAAGAGGAAGAGCAGAGAGGAGGAGGAGAGAGGAGGAAGAGAGAGGAGGAAGAGAGATGAGGAAGAGGGAGGAGGAAGAGAGAGGAAGAAGAGAGAGGAAGAGAGAGAAAGAGGAGAGAGTAGGAAGAGAGAGGAGGAAGGGAGAGGAGGAAGATAGAGGAGGAAGATAGAGGAGGAAGAGAGAGGAAGAGGAGAGAGGAGGAGGAGAGAGAAGGAAGAGAGAGGAGGAAGAGAGAGGAGGAAGAGAGAGGAGGAAGGGAGAGGAAGAAGAGAAAGGAAGAGGAGAGAGGAGGAAGAGAGAGGAGGAAGAGAGAGGAGGAAGAGTGAGGAGAAAGAGAGAGGAAGAGGAGAGAGGAGGAAGAGGGAGGGGAAAGAGAGACGAGGAAGAGAGAGGAGGAAGAGAGAGGAGAAAGAGACAGGAAGAGCAGATAGGAGGGGGAGAGAGGAGGAAGAGAGAGGAGGAAGAGAGAGGAGGAAGAGAGAGGAAGAGGAGAGAAGAGGAGAGAGGAGGAAGAGAGAGGAGGAAGAGAGAGGAGGAATAGAGAGGAAGAGGAGAGTGGAGGAAGAGAGAGGAAGAGGAGAGAGTAGGAAGTAGAGAGAAGGAAGAGAGAGGAGGAAGAGAGAGGAGGAACAGAGAAGAGGAGAGAGGAGGAAGAGTGAGAGGAAAGAGAGACGAGGAAGAGAGAGGAGGAAGAGAGAGGAGGAAGAGAGAGGAGGAAAGGAGAGGTGGAAGATAGAGGAGGAAGGGAGAGGAGGAAGAGAGAGGAAGATGGGAGAGGAAGAGGAGAGAGGAGGAAGAGAGAGGAGGAAGAGAGAGGAGGACGAGAGAGGAGAAAGAGAGACGAAGAAGAGAGAGGAGGAAGAGAGAGCAGGAAGGAAGAGGAAGAGCAGAGAGGAGGAGGAGAGAGGAGGAAGTGAGAGGAGGAAGAGAGAGGAGGAAGAGAGAGGAAGAGGAGAGTGGAGGAAGAGAGAGGAAGAGGAGAGAGTAGGAAGTAGAGAGAAGGAAGAGAGAGGAGAAAGAGAGAGGAAGAGGATAGAGGAGGAGGAGAGAGGAAGAGGAGAGAGTAGGAAGAGAGAGGAGGAAGGGAGAGGAGGAAGATAGAGGAGGAAGAGAGAGGAGGAAGAGAGAGGAAGAGGAGAGAGGAGGAGGAGAGATAAGGAAGAGAGAGGAGGAAGAGAGAGGAGGAAGAGAGAGGAGGAAGAGAGAGGAAGAAGAGAAAGGAAGAGGAGAGAGGAGGAAGAGAGAGGAGGAAGAGAGAGGAGGAAGAGTGAGGAGAAAGAGAGAGGAAGAGGAGAGAGGAGGAAGAGGGAGGGGAAAGAGAGACAGGGAAGAGAGAGGAGGAAGAGAGAGGAGGAAGAGACAGGAAGAGCAGAGAGGAGGGGGAGAGAGGAGGAAGAGAGAGGAGGATGAGAGAGGAGGAAGAGAGAGGAAGAGGAGAGTAGAGGAGAGAGGAGGAAGAGAGAGGAGGAAGAGAGAGGAGGAGAGAGGAGGAAGAGGGAGGGGAAAGAGAGACGAGGAAGATAGAGGAGTAAGGGAGACGAGGAAGAGACAGGAAGAAGAGAGAGGAAGAGGAGAGAGGTGGAAGAGATTGGAGGAAGAGAGATGAGGAAGAGAGCAGAGGAATAGAGAGGAGGAAGAGGAGAGAGGAGGATAGAGGAGGAAGAGAGAGGAGGAAGAGTGAGGAGGAAGAGAGAGGATGAAGAGAGAGGAGGAAGTGAGAGGAGAAAGATAGAGGAGGAAGGGAGACAAGGAAGAGTGAGGAGAAAGAGAGACGAGGAAGAGAGAGGAGGAAGAGAGAGGTGGAAGAAAGAGGAAGAGCAGGGAGGAGGAGGATAGAGGAGGAAGAGAGAGGAGGAAGAGAGAGGAGGAAGAGAGAGGAGGAAGAGAGAGAAGAGGAGAGTTGAGGAAGAGATTGGAGGAATCTAGAGGAGGAAGAGAGAAGAGGAGGAGTGAGGAGGAAGAGAGAGGATGAAGAGACAGGAGGAAGAGAGAGGAAGAGGAGAGAGGAGGAAGAGAGAGGAGGAAGAGAGAGGAAGAAGAGAGAGGAGGAAAAGAGAGGAGGAAGAGACAGGAAGAGCAGAGAGGAGGAGAAGAGAGGAGGAAGAGAGAGGAGGAAGAGAGAGTTGGAAGAGAGAGGAGGAAGAGAGAGGAAGAGCAGAGA
Organism: Strix occidentalis; assembly: GCA_030819815.1. Lineage (NCBI taxonomy): Eukaryota > Metazoa > Chordata > Aves > Strigiformes > Strigidae > Strix > Strix occidentalis. Next base: position 29,802 of record JASWHU010000344.1, read on the forward strand.
GGAGGAAGAGAGAGGAGGAAGAGAGAGGAGGAAGAAAGAGGAAGAGCAGAGAGGAGGAGGAGAGAGGAGGAAGAGAGAGGAGGAAGAGAGAGGAGGAATAGAGAGGAGAAGAGAAAGGAAGAGCAGAGAGGAGGAGAAGAGAGGAGGAATAGAGAGGAGGAAGAGAGAGGAGGAAGAGAGACGAGGAAGAGAGAGGAAGAGGACAGAGGAGTAAGAGGGAGGGGAAAGAGAGACGAGGAAGAGAGAGGAGGAGAAGAGAGGAGGAAGAGAGAGGAGGAGGAGAGAGGAGGAAGAGAGAGGAGGAAGAGAGAGGAGGAAGAGAGAGGAGTAGAGAGGAGGAAGAGGGAGGGGAAAGAGAGAGGAGGAAGAGAGAGGAAGAGAGAGTAAGAGGAGAGAGGAGGAAGAGAGAGAAAGAGGAGAGAGTAGGAATAGAGAGGTGGAAGGGAGAGGAGGAAGAGAGAGGAAGAGGAGAGAGGAGGAAGAGAGAGGAGGAAGAGAGAGGAAGAAGAGAAAGGAAGAGGAGAGAGGTGAAGAGAGAGGAGGAAGAGAGAGGAGGAAGAGTGAGGAGGAAGAGAGAAGAGATAGAGAGAGGAGGAAGAGTGAGGAGGAAGAGACAGGAAGAGCAGAGAGGAGGAAGAGAGAGGAGGAAGAGAGAGGAAGAAGAGAAAGGAAGAGGAGAGAGGAAGAGAGAGTAAGAGGAGAGAGTAGGAAGAGAGAGAAAGAGGAGAGAGTAGGATGAGAGAGGAGGAAGGGAGAGGAGGAAGATATAGGAGGAAGATAGAGGAGGAAGAGAGAGGAAGAGGAGAGAGGAGGCGGAGAGAGAAGGAAGAGACAGGAGGAAGAGAGAGGAGGAAGAGAGAGGAGGAAGAGAGAGGAAGAAGAGAAAGGAAGAGGAGAGAGGAGGAAGAGAGAGGCGGAAGAGAGAGGAGGAAGAGTGAGGAGAAAGAGAGAGGAAGAGGAGAGAGGAGGAAGTAAAGAGAAGGAAGAGAGAGGAGGAAGAGAGAGGAGGAAGAGAGAGGAAGAGGAGAGAGGAGGAGGAGAGTGGAAGAGGAGAGAGGAGGAAGAGAGACGAGGAAGAGAGAGAAGGAAGAGAGAGGAGGAAGAGAGAGGAGGAAGAGAGACGAGGAAGAGAGACGAGGAAGAGAGAGGAAGAGGAGAGAAGAGGAGAGAGGAGGAAGAGAGAGGAGGAAGAGAGAGGAGGAAGAGAGAGGAGGAAGAGAGAGGAAGAGGAGAGTGGAGGAAGAGAGAGGAAGAGGAGAGAGTAGGAAGTAAAGAGAAGGAAGAGAGATGAGGAAGAGAGAGGAGGAAGAGAGAGGAAGAGGAGAGAGGAGAAGGAGAGAGGAAGAGGAGAGAGGAGGAAGAGAGAGGAGGAAGAGAGAAGAGGGAGAGAGAGGAAGAGCAGAGAGTAGGAGGAGAGAGGAGGAAGAGACAGGAGGAAGAGAGAGGAGGAACAGAGAGGAGGAGAGAGGAGGAAGACTGAGGGGAAAGAGAGACGAGGAAGAGAGAAGAGGAAGAGAGAGGAGGAAGAGAGAGGAGGAAGAGAGAGGAAGAAAGGAGAGGTGGAAGATAGAGGAGGAAGGGAGAGGAGGAAGAGAGAGGAAGAGGAGAGAGGAGGAAGAGAGAGGAGGAAGAGAGAGGAGGACGAGAGAGGAGGACGAGAGAGGAGAAAGAGAGACGAAGAAGAGAGAGGAGGAAGAGAGAGGAGGAAGAAAGAGGAAGAGCAGAGAGGAGGAGGAGAGAGGAGGAAGTGAGAGGAGGAAGAGAGAGGAGGAAGAGAGAGGAAGAGGAGAGTGGAGGAAGAGAGAGGAAGAGTAGAGAGTAGGAAGTAGAGAGGAGGAAGATAGAGGAGTAAGAGAGAGGAGGAAGAGAGAGGAAGAGGAGAGAGGAGGAGGAGAGAGAAGGAAGAGAGAGGAGGAAGAGAGAGGAGGAAGAGAGAGGAGGAAGAGAGAGGAAGAAGAGAAAGGAAGAGGAGAGAGGAGAAAGAGAGAGGAGGAAGAGAGAAGAGGAAGAGTGAGGAGAAAGAGAGAGGAAGAGGAGAGAGGAGGAAGAGGGAGGGGAAAGAGAGACGAGGAAGAGAGAGGAGGAAGAGAGAGGAGGAAGAGACAGGAAGAGCAGAGAGGAGGGGGAGAGAGGAGGAAGAGAGAGGAGGAAGAGAGAGGAGGAAGAGAGAGGAAGTGGAGAGAAGAGGAGAGAGGAGGAAGAGAGAAGAGGAAGAGAGAGGAGGAGAGAGGAGGAAGAGGGAGGGGAAAGAGAGACGAGGAAGATAGAGGAGGAAGGGAGACGAGGAAGAGAGAGGAAGAAGAGAGAGGAAGAGGAGAGAGGTGGAAGAGATTGGAGGAAGAGAGATGAGGAAGAGAGCAGAGGAATAGAGAGGAGGAAGAGGAGAGAGGAGGATAGAGGAGGAAGAGAGAGGAGGAAGAGTGAGGAGGAAGAGAGAGGAAGAAGAGAGAGGACGAGGAGAGAGGAAGAGGAGAGAGGAGGAGAGAGGAGGAAGAGAGAGGAGGAAGAGTGAGGAGGAAGTGAGAGGAGGAAGATAGAGGAGGAAGGGAGACGAGGAAGAGAGAGGAAGAAGACAGAAGAGGAAGTGAGAGGAGGAAGATAGAGGAGGAAGGGAGACGAGGAAGAGAGAGGAGGAAGAGAGAGGAGGAAGAGAGAGGAAGAGGAGAGAAGAGGAGAGAGGAGGAAGAGAGAGGAGGAAGAGAGAGGAGGAAGAGAGAGGAGGAAGAGAGAGGAAGAGGAGAGTGGAGGAAGAGAGAGGAAGAGGAGAGAGTAGGAAGTAAAGAGAAGGAAGAGAGAGGAGGAAGAGAGAGGAGGAAGAGAGAGGAAGAGGAGAGAGGAGGAGGAGAGAGGAAGAGGAGAGAGGAGGAAGAGAGAGGAGGAAGAGAGAAGAGGGAGAGAGAGGAAGAGCAGAGAGTAGGAGGAGAGAGGAGGAAGAGACAGGAGGAAGAGAGAGGAGGAACAGAGAGGAGGAGAGAGGAGGAAGAGTGAGGGGAAAGAGAGACGAGGAAGAGAGAAGAGGAAGAGAGAGGAGGAAGAGAGAGGAGGAAGAGAGAGGAAGAAAGGAGAGGTGGAAGATAGAGGAGGAAGGGAGAGGAGGAAGAGAGAGGAAGAGGAGAGAGGAGGAAGAGAGAGGAGGAAGAGAGAGGAGGACGAGAGAGGAGGACGAGAGAGGAGAAAGAGAGACGAAGAAGAGAGAGGAGGAAGAGAGAGGAGGAAGAAAGAGGAAGAGCAGAGAGGAGGAGGAGAGAGGAGGAAGTGAGAGGAGGAAGAGAGAGGAGGAAGAGAGAGGAAGAGGAGAGTGGAGGAAGAGAGAGGAAGAGTAGAGAGTAGGAAGTAGAGAGGAGGAAGATAGAGGAGTAAGAGAGAGGAGGAAGAGAGAGGAAGAGGAGAGAGGAGGAGGAGAGAGAAGGAAGAGAGAGGAGGAAGAGAGAGGAGGAAGAGAGAGGAGGAAGAGAGAGGAAGAAGAGAAAGGAAGAGGAGAGAGGAGAAAGAGAGAGGAGGAAGAGAGAAGAGGAAGAGTGAGGAGAAAGAGAGAGGAAGAGGAGAGAGGAGGAAGAGGGAGGGGAAAGAGAGACGAGGAAGAGAGAGGAGGAAGAGAGAGGAGGAAGAGACAGGAAGAGCAGAGAGGAGGGGGAGAGAGGAGGAAGAGAGAGGAGGAAGAGAGAGGAGTAAGAGAGAGGAAGTGGAGAGAAGAGGAGAGAGGAGGAAGAGAGAAGAGGAAGAGAGAGGAGGAGAGAGGAGGAAGAGGGAGGGGAAAGAGAGACGAGGAAGATAGAGGAGGAAGGGAGACGAGGAAGAGAGAGGAAGAAGAGAGAGGAAGAGGAGAGAGGTGGAAGAGATTGGAGGAAGAGAGATGAGGAAGAGAGCAGAGGAATAGAGAGGAGGAAGAGGAGAGAGGAGGATAGAGGAGGAAGAGAGAGGAGGAAGAGTGAGGAGGAAGAGAGAGGAAGAAGAGAGAGGACGAGGAGAGAGGAAGAGGAGAGAGGAGGAGAGAGGAGGAAGAGAGAGGAGGAAGAGTGAGGAGGAAGTGAGAGGAGGAAGATAGAGGAGGAAGGGAGACGAGGAAGAGAGAGGAAGAAGACAGAAGAGGAAGTGAGAGGAGGAAGATAGAGGAGGAAGGGAGACGAGGAAGAGAGAGGAGGAAGAGAGAGGAGGAAGAGAGAGGAAGAGGAGAGAAGAGGAGAGAGGAGGAAGAGAGAGGAGGAAGAGAGAGGAGGAAGAGAGAGGCGGAAGAGAGAGGAAGAGGAGAGTGGAGGAAGAGAGAGGAAGAGGAGAGAGTAGGAAGTAAAGAGAAGGAAGAGAGAGGAGGAAGAGAGAGGAGGAAGAGAGAGGAAGAGGAGAGAGGAGGAGGAGAGAGGAAGAGGAGAGAGGAGGAAGAGAGAGGAGGAAGAGAGAAGAGGGAGAGAGAGGAAGAGCAGAGAGTAGGAGGAGAGAGGAGGAAGAGACAGGAGGAAGAGAGAGGAGGAACAGAGAGGAGGAGAGAGGAGGAAGAGTGAGGGGAAAGAGAGACGAGGAAGAGAGAAGAGGAAGAGAGAGGAGGAAGAGAGAGGAGGAAGAGAGAGGAAGAAAGGAGAGGTGGAAGATAGAGGAGGAAGGGAGAGGAGGAAGAGAGAGGAAGAGGAGAGAGGAGGAAGAGAGAGGAGGAAGAGAGAGGAGGACGAGAGAGGAGGACGAGAGAGGAGAAAGAGAGACGAAGAAGAGAGAGGAGGAAGAGAGAGGAGGAAGAAAGAGGAAGAGCAGAGAGGAGGAGGAGAGAGGAGGAAGTGAGAGGAGGAAGAGAGAGGAGGAAGAGAGAGGAAGAGGAGAGTGGAGGAAGAGAGAGGAAGAGTAGAGAGTAGGAAGTAGAGAGGAGGAAGATAGAGGAGTAAGAGAGAGGAGGAAGAGAGAGGAAGAGGAGAGAGGAGGAGGAGAGAGAAGGAAGAGAGAGGAGGAAGAGAGAGGAGGAAGAGAGAGGAGGAAGAGAGAGGAAGAAGAGAAAGGAAGAGGAGAGAGGAGAAAGAGAGAGGAGGAAGAGAGAAGAGGAAGAGTGAGGAGAAAGAGAGAGGAAGAGGAGAGAGGAGGAAGAGGGAGGGGAAAGAGAGACGAGGAAGAGAGAGGAGGAAGAGAGAGGAGGAAGAGACAGGAAGAGCAGAGAGGAGGGGGAGAGAGGAGGAAGAGAGAGGAGGAAGAGAGAGGAGGAAGAGAGAGGAAGTGGAGAGAAGAGGAGAGAGGAGGAAGAGAGAAGAGGAAGAGAGAGGAGGAGAGAGGAGGAAGAGGGAGGGGAAAGAGAGACGAGGAAGATAGAGGAGGAAGGGAGACGAGGAAGAGAGAGGAAGAAGAGAGAGGAAGAGGAGAGAGGTGGAAGAGATTGGAGGAAGAGAGATGAGGAAGAGAGCAGAGGAATAGAGAGGAGGAAGAGGAGAGAGGAGGATAGAGGAGGAAGAGAGAGGAGGAAGAGTGAGGAGGAAGAGAGAGGAAGAAGAGAGAGGACGAGGAGAGAGGAAGAGGAGAGAGGAGGAGAGAGGAGGAAGAGAGAGGAGGAAGAGTGAGGAGGAAGTGAGAGGAGGAAGATAGAGGAGGAAGGGAGACGAGGAAGAGAGAGGAAGAAGACAGAAGAGGAAGTGAGAGGAGGAAGATAGAGGAGGAAGGGAGACGAGGAAGAGAGAGGAGGAAGAGAGAGGAGGAAGAGAGAGGAGGAAGAGAGAAGAGGGAGAGAGAGAAAGAGCAGAGAGGAGCAGAAGAGAGGAGGAAGAGAGAGGAGGAAGAGAGAGGAAGAGCAGAGAGGAGGAGGAGGGAGGAGGAAGTGAGAGGAGGAAGAGAGAGGAGGAAGAGAGAGGAAGAGGAGAGTGGAGGAAGAGAGAGGAAGATGAGAGAGTAGGAAGTAGAGAGAAGGAAGAGAGAGGAGGAAGACAGAGGAGGAAGAGAGAGGAAGAGGAGAGAGGAAGAGGAGAGAGGAGGAAGAGAGAGGAGGAAGAGACAGGAAGAGCAGAGAGGAGGAGAAGAGAGGAGGAAGAGAGAGGAGGAAGAGAGAGGAGGAAGAGAGAGGAGGAAGAGAGAAGAGGGAGAGAGAGTAAGAGCAGAGAGTAGGAGGAGAGAGGAGGAAGAGAGAGGAGGAAGAGAGAGGAGGAACAGAGAGGAGGAACAGAGAGGAGGAACAGAGAGGAGGAGAGAGGAGGAAGAGTGAGGGTAAAGAGAGACGAGGAAGAGAGAGGAGTAATGGAGAGGAGGAAGAGAGAGGAGGAAGAGAGAGGAGGAAAGCAGAGGTGGAAGATAGAGGAGGAAGGGAGAGGAGGAAGAGAGAGGAAGATGAGAGAGGAAGAGGTGAGAGGAGGAAGAGAGAGGAGGAAGAGAGAGGAGGACGAGAGAGGAGAAAGAGAGACGAAGAAGAGAGAGGAGGAAGAGAGAGGAGGAAGAAAGAAGAAGAGCAGAGAGGAGGAGGAGAGAGGAGGAAGAGAGAGGAGGAAGAGACAGGAGGAAGAGAGAGGAAGAGGAGAGAGGAGGAAGAGGGTGCTAAAAGAGAGACGAGGAAGAGACAGGAGGAAGAGAGAGGAGGAAGAGAGAGGAGGAAGAGAGAGGAATAAGAGAGAGGAGGAAGAGAGAGGAGGAAGAGATAGGAAGAGCAGGGAGGAGTAGAAGAGAGGAGGAAGAGAGAGGAGCAAGAGAGAGCAGGAAGAGAGAGGAGGAAGGGAGAGGAGTAGGAGAGAGGAAGAGGAGAGAGGAGGAAGAGAGAGGAGGAATAGAGAGGAGAAGAGAAAGGAAGAGCAGAGAGGAGGAGAAGAGAGGAGGACGAGAGAGGAGAAAGAGAGACGAAGAAGAGAGAGGAGGAAGAGAGAGGAGGAAGAAAGAGGAAGGGCAGAGAGGAGGAGGAGAGAGGAGGAAGAGAGAGGAGGAAGAGAGAGGAGGAAGAGAGAGGAGGAAGAGAGAGGAAGAGGAGAGAGGAGGAAGAGGGTGCTGAAAGAGAGTGGAGGAAGAGAGAGGAGGAATAGAGAGGAGGAAGAGAGAGGAGGAAGAGAGAGGAATAAGAGAGAGGAAAAGGAGAGAGGAGCAAGAGAGAGCAGGAAGAGAGAGGAGGAAGAGAGAGGAGGAGGAGAGAGGAAGAGGAGAGAGGAGGAAGAGAGAGGAGGAATAGAGAGGAGAAGAGAAAGGAAGAGCAGAGAGGAGGAGAAGAGAGGAGGAAGAGAGAGGAGGAAGAGAGAAGAGGGAGAGAGAGCAGGAAGAGAGAGGAAGAAGAGACAGGAAGAGGAGATAGGAGGAAGAGAGAGGAGGAAGAGAGAGGAGGAAGAGTGAGGAGAAAGAGAGAGGAAGAGGTGAGAGGAGGAAGAGGGAGGGGAAAGAGAGAGGAGGAAGATAGAGGAGGAAGAGAGAGGAGGAAGAGAGAGGAGGAAGAGAGAGGAAGAGGAGAGAGGAGGAGGAGAGAGACGAGGAAGAGAGAGGAGGAAGAGAGAGGAGGAAGAGAGAGGAAGAGGAGAGAGGAAGAGGAGAGAGGAAGAGGAGAGAGTAGGAAGAGAGAGGAGGAAGAGACAGGAAGAGCAGAGAGGAGGAGAAGAGAGGAGGAAGAGAGAGGAGGAAGAGAGAGGAGGAAGAGAGAGCAGGAAGAGAGAAGAGGGAGAGAGAGGAAGAGCAGAGAGTAGGAGGAGAGAGGAGGAAGAGACAGGAGGAAGAGAGAGGAGGAACAGAGAGGAGGAGAGAGGAGGAAGAGTGAGGGGAAAGAGAGACGAGGAAGAGAGAGGAGGAAGAGAGAGGAGGAAGAGAGAGGAGGAAGAGAGAGGAAGAAAGGAGAGGTGGAAGATAGAGGAGGAAGGGAGAGGAGGAAGAGAGAGGAAGAGGAGAGAGGAGGAAGAGAGAGGAGGAAGAGAGAGGAGGACGAGAGGGGAGGAAGAGAGAGGAGGAAGAGACAGGAAGAGCAGAGAGGAGGAGAAGAGAGGAGGAAGAGAGAGGAGGAAGACAGAGGAGGAAGAGAGAGGAGAAAGAGAGAAGAGGAAGAGAGAGGAGGAAGAGAGAGGAGGAAGAAAGAGGAAGAGGAGAGAGGAGGAAGAGAGAGGAAGAAGACAGAGGAGTAAGAGATTGGAGGAAGAGAGAGGAGGAAGAGAGAGGAGGAAGAGAGAGGAAGAGGAGAGAGGAGAAAGAGGGTGGGGAAAGAGAGAGGAGGAAGACAGAGGAAGAAGAGAGAGGAGGAAGAGAGAGGAGGAAGAGAGAGTAGGAAGAGAGAGGAGGAAGAGAGAGGAAGAAGAGAGAGGAAGAGGAGAGAGGAGGAAGAGAGAGGAGGAAGAGAGAGGAGGAAGAGAGAGGAGGAAGAGAGAGGAGGAAGAGAGAGGAGGAAGAGAGAGGAGGAAGAAGGAGGAAGAGTAGAGAGGAGGAGGAGAGAGGAGGAAGAGAGAAGAGGAAGAGAGAGGATGAAGAGAGAGGAGGAAGAGTGAGGAAGTGGAGAGAACAGGAGGAGAGAGGAGGAAGAGAGAGGAGGAAGAGAGAGGAGGAAGAGAGAGGAAGAGGAGAGTGGAGGAAGAGATTGGAGGAAGAGAGAGGAGGAAGACAGAAGAGGAAGAGAGAGGAGGAAGAGAGAGGAGGAAGACACAGGAGGAAGAGAGAGGAAGAGGAGAGAGGAGGAAGAGAGAGGAGGAAGAGAGAGGAGGAAGAGAGAGGAAGAGGAGAGAGGAGGACGAGGGTGCTGAAAGAGAGACGAGGAAGAGAGAGGAGGAAGAGAGAGGAGGAAGAGAGAGGAAGAGGAGAGAGGAGGAGGAGAGAGAAGGAAGAGAGAGGAGGAAGAGAGAAGAGGAAGAGAGAGGAAGAAGAGAGAGGAAGAAGAGAAAGGAAGAGGAGAGAGGAGGAAGAGAGAGGAGGAAGAGAGAGGAGGAAGAGTGAGGAGAAAGAGAGAGGAAGAGTAGAGTGGAGGAAGAGATTGGAGGAAGAGAGAGGAGGAAGAGAGAAGAGGAAGAGAGAGGAGGAAGAGAGAGGAGGAACACACAGGAGGAAGAGAGAGGAAGAGGAGAGAGGAGGAAGAGAGAGGAGGAAGAGATTGGAGGAAGAGAGAGGAGGAAGAGAGAGGAGGAAGAGAGAGGAAGAGGAGAGAGGAGGACGAGGGTGCTGAAAGAGAGACGAGGAAGAGAGAGGAGGAAGAGAGAGGAGGAAGAGAGAGGAGGAAGAGAGAGGAAGAGGCAGAGGAGGAGGAGAGAGAAGGAAGAGAGAGGAGGAAGAGAGAAGCGGAAGAGAGAGGAAGAGGAGAGAGGAGGAAGAGGGAGGGGAAAGAGAGTCGAGGAAGAGAGAGGAGGAAGAGAGAGGAGGAAGAGAGAGGAGGAAGAGAGAGGAAGAGGAGAGAGGAGGAGGAGAGAGAAGCAAGAGAGAGGAGGAAGAGAGAGGATGAAGAGACAGGAGGAAGAGAGACGAGGAAGAGAGAGGAGGAAGAGAGAGGAGGAAGAAAGAGGAAGAGGAGAGAGGAGGAAGAGAGAGGAGGAAGAGAGAGGAAGAAGACAGAGGAGTAAGAGATTGGAGGAAGAGAGAGGAGGAAGAGAGAGGAGGAAGAGAGAGGAAGAGGAGAGAGGAGGAAGAGGGTGGGGAAAGAGAGACGAGGAAGAGAGAGGAGGAAGAGAGAGGAGGAAGAGAGAGGAGGAAGAGAGAGGAGGAACAGAGAGGAGGAGAGAGGAGGAAGAGTGAGGGGAAAGAGAGACGAGGAAGAGAGAGGAGGAAGAGAGAGGAGGAAGAGAGAGGAGGAAGAGAGAAGAGGGAGATAGAGGAAGAGCAGAGAGGAGCAGAAGAGAGGAGGAAGAGAGAGGAGGAAGAGTGAGGAAGTGGAGAGAACAGGAGGAGAGAGGAGGAAGGGAGAGGAGGAAGAGAGAGGAGGAAGAGAGAGGAAGAGGAGAGTGGAGGAAGAGATTGGAGGAAGAGAGAGGAGGAAGACAGAAGAGGAAGAGAGAGGAGGAAGAGAGAGGAGGAAGACACAGGAGGAAGAGAGAGGAAGAGGAGAGAGGAGGAAGAGAGAGGAGGAAGAGAGAGGAAGAAGAGAGAGGAGGAAGAGATTGGAGGAAGAGAGAGGAGGAAGAGAGAGGAGGAAGAGAGAGGAAGAGGAGAGAGGAGGACGAGGGTGCTGAAAGAGAGACGAGGAAGAGAGAGGAGGAAGAGAGAGGAGGAAGAGAGAGGAGGAAGAGAGAGGAAGAGGAGAGAGGAGGAGGAGAGAGAAGGAAGAGAGAGGAGGAAGAGAGAAGAGGAAGAGAGAGGAAGAAGAGAGAGGAAGAAGAGAAAGGAAGAGGAGAGAGGAGGAAGAGAGAGGAGGAAGAGAGAGGAGGAAGAGTGAGGAGAAAGAGAGAGGAAGAGTAGAGTGGAGGAAGAGATTGGAGGAAGAGAGAGGAGGAAGACAGAAGAGGAAGAGAGAGGAGGAAGAGAGAGGAGGAAGAGAGAGGAAGAGGAGAGAGGAGGACGAGGGTGCTGAAAGAGAGACGAGGAAGAGAGAGGAGGAAGAGAGAGGAGGAAGAGAGAGGAGGAAGAGAGAGGAAGAGGAGAGAGGAGGAGGAGAGAGAAGGAAGAGAGAGGAGGAAGAGAGAAGAGGAAGAGAGAGGAGGAAGAGAGAGGAAGAAGAGAAAGGAAGAGGAGAGAGGAGGAAGAGGGTGGGGAAAGAGAGACGAGGAAGAGAGAGGAGGAAGAGAGAGGAGGAAGAGAGAGGAGGAAGAGAGAGGAGGAACAGAGAGGAGGAGAGAGGAGGAAGAGTGAGGGGAAAGAGAGACGAGGAAGAGAGAGGAGGAAGAGAGAGGAGGAAGAGAGAGGAGGAAGAGAGAAGAGGGAGATAGAGGAAGAGCAGAGAGGAGCAGAAGAGAGGAGGAAGAGAGAGGAGGAAGAGTGAGGAAGTGGAGAGAACAGGAGGAGAGAGGAGGAAGAGAGAGGAGGAAGAGAGAGGAGGAAGAGAGAGGAAGAGGAGAGTGGAGGAAGAGATTGGAGGAAGAGAGAGGAGGAAGACAGAAGAGGAAGAGAGAGGAGGAAGAGAGAGGAGGAAGACACAGGAGGAAGAGAGAGGAAGAGGAGAGAGGAGGAAGAGAGAGGAGGAAGAGAGAGGAAGAAGAGAGAGGAGGAAGAGATTGGAGGAAGAGAGAGGAGGAAGAGAGAGGAGGAAGAGAGAGGAAGAGGAGAGAGGAGGACGAGGGTGCTGAAAGAGAGACGAGGAAGAGAGAGGAGGAAGAGAGAGGAGGAAGAGAGAGGAGGAAGAGAGAGGAAGAGGAGAGAGGAGGAGGAGAGAGAAGGAAGAGAGAGGAGGAAGAGAGAAGAGGAAGAGAGAGGAAGAAGAGAGAGGAAGAAGAGAAAGGAAGAGGAGAGAGGAGGAAGAGAGAGGAGGAAGAGAGAGGAGGAAGAGTGAGGAGAAAGAGAGAGGAAGAGGAGAGAGGAGGAAGAGGGAGGGGAAAGAGAGACGAGGAAGAGAGAGGAGGAAGAGAGAGGAGGAAGAGAGAGGAGGAAGAGAGAGGAAGAGGAGAGAGGAGGAGGAGAGAGAAGCAAGAGAGAGGAGGAAGAGAGAGGATGAAGAGACAGGAGGAAGAGAGACGAGGAAGAGAGAGGAGGAAGAGAGAGGAGGAAGAAAGAGGAAGAGGAGAGAGGAGGAAGAGAGAGGAGGAAGAGAGAGGAAGAAGACAGAGGAGTAAGAGATTGGAGGAAGAGAGAGGAGGAAGAGAGAGGAGGAAGAGAGAGGAAGAGGAGAGAGGAGGAAGAGGGTGGGGAAAGAGAGACGAGGAAGAGAGAGGAGGAAGAGAGAGGAGGAAGAGAGAGGAGGAAGAGAGAGGAGGAACAGAGAGGAGGAGAGAGGAGGAAGAGTGAGGGGAAAGAGAGACGAGGAAGAGAGAGGAGGAAGAGAGAGGAGGAAGAGAGAGGAGGAAGAGAGAAGAGGGAGATAGAGGAAGAGCAGAGAGGAGCAGAAGAGAGGAGGAAGAGAGAGGAGGAAGAGAGAAGAAGAGAAGGGAGGAGGAAGAGAGAGGAGGAAGAGAAAGGAGGAACAGAGAGGAGGAGAGAGGAGGAAGAATGAGGGGAAAGAGAGACGAGGAAGAGAGAGGAGGAAGATAGAGTAGCAAGAGAGAGGTGGAAAAGAGAGGAAGAAGAGAGAGGAAGAGGAGAGGAGGAAGAGAGAGGAGGGATAGAGAGGAGAAGAGAAAGGAAGAGCAGAGAGGAGGAGAAGAGAGAAGGTAGAGAGAGAAGGAAGAGAGAGGAAGAAGAGAGAGGAAGAGGAGAGAGGATGAAGAGAGAGGAGAAAGAGAGAAGAAGAGAGAGTAAGAGGAGAAAGGAGGAAGAGAGAGAAAGAGGAGAGAGTAGGAAGAGAGAGGAGTAAGGGAGAGGAGGAAGAGAGAGGAGGAAGAGAGAGGAGGAAGAGACAGGAAGAGCAGAGAGGAGGAGAAGAGAGGAGGAAGAGAGAGGAGGAAGACAGAGGAGGAAGAGGGAGGAGAAAGAGAGAAGAGGAAGAGAGAGGAGGAAGAGAGAGGAGGAAGAAAGAGGAAGAGGAGAGAGGAGGAAGAGAGAGGAAGAAGACAGAGGAGTAAGAGATTGGAGGAAGAGAGAGGAGGAAGAGAGAGGAGGAAGAGAGAGGAAGAGGAGAGAGGAGGAAGAGGGTGGGGAAAGAGAGAGGAGGAAGACAGAGGAGGAAGAGAGAGGAGGAAGAGAGAGGAGGAAGAGACAGGAATAAGAGAGAGGAAGAGGAGAGAGGAGGAAGAGAGAGGAGGAAGAGACAGGAAGAGCAGAGAGGAGGAGGAGAGAGGAGGAAGAGAGAGGAGGAAGAGAGAGGAGGAAGAGAGAGGAGGAAGAGAGAGGAGGAAGAGAGAGGAAGAAGAGAGAGGAAGAGGAGAGAGGAGGAAGAGAGAGGAGGAAGAGAGAGGAGGAAGAGAGAGGAGAAAGAGAGACGAGGAAGAGAGAGGAGGAAGAGAGAGGAGGAAGAAAGAGGAAGAGTAGAGAGGAGGAGGAGAGAGGAGGAAGAGAGAAGAGGAAGAGAGAGGATGAAGAGAGAGGAGGAAGAGTGAGGAAGTGGAGAGAACAGGAGGAGAGAGGAGGAAGAGAGAGGAGGAAGAGAGAGGAGGAAGAGAGAGGAAGAGGAGAATGGAGGAAGAGATTGGAGGAAGAGAGAGGAGGAAGACAGAAGAGGAAGAGAGAGGAGGAAGAGAGAGGAGGAAGACACAGGAGGAAGAGATAGGAAGAGGAGAGAGGAGGAAGAGAGAGGAGGAAGAGAGAGGAAGAAGAGAGAGGAGGAAGAGATTGGAGGAAGAGAGAGGAGGAAGAGAGAGAAGGAAGAGAGAGGAAGAGGAGAGAGGAGGACGAGGGTGCTGAAAGAGAGAGGAGGAAGAGAGAGGAGGAAGAGAGAGGAGGAAGAGAGAGGAGGAAGAGAGAGGAAGAGGAGAGAGGAGGAGGAGAGAGAAGGAAGAGAGAGGAGGAAGAGAGAAGAGGAAGAGAGAGGAAGAAGAGAGAGGAAGAAGAGAAAGGAAGAGGAGAGAGGAGGAAGAGAGAGGAGGAAGAGAGAGGAGGAAGAGTGAGGAGAAAGAGAGAGGAAGAGGAGAGAGGAGGAAGAGGGAGGGGAAAGAGAGACGAGGAAGAGAGAGGAGGAAGAGAGAGGAGGAAGAGAGAGGAGGAAGAGAGAGGAAGAGGAGAGAGGAGGAGGAGAGAGAAGGGAGAGAGAGGAGGAAGAGAGAGGATGAAGAGACAGGAGGAAGAGAGACGAGGAAGAGAGAGAGGACGAAGAGAGATTAGGAAGAAAGAGGAAGAGGAGAGAGGAGGAAGAGAGAGGAGGAAGAGAGAGGAGGAACAGAGAGGAGGAGAGAGGAGGAAGAGTGAGGGGAAAGAGAGACGAGGAAGAGAGAGGAGGAAGAGAGAGGAGGAAGAGAGAGGAGGAAGAGAGAAGAGGGAGATAGAGGAAGAGCAGAGAGGAGCAGAAGAGAGGAGGAAGAGAGAGGAGGAAGAGAGAGGAGGAAGAGAGAGGAAGAGAAGGGAGGAGGAAGAGAGAGGAGGAAGAGAAAGGAGGAACAGAGAGGAGGAGAGAGGAGGAAGAATGAGGGGAAAGAGAGACGAGGAAGAGAGAGGAGGAAGATAGAGTAGCAAGAGAGAGGTGGAAAAGAGAGGAAGAAGAGAGAGGAAGAGGAGAGGAGGAAGAGAGAGGAGGGATAGAGAGGAGAAGAGAAAGGAAGAGCAGAGAGGAGGAGAACAGAGAAGGTAGAGAGAGAAGGAAGAGAGAGGAAGAAGAGAGAGGAAGAGGAGAGAGGATGAAGAGAGAGGAGAAAGAGAGAAGAAGAGAGAGTAAGAGGAGAAAGGCGGAAGAGAGAGAAAGAGGAGAGAGTAGGAAGAGAGAGGAGTAAGGGAGAGGAGGAAGAGAGAGGAGGAAGAGAGAGGAGGAAGAGACAGGAAGAGCAGAGAGGAGGAGAAGAGAGGAGGAAGAGAGAGGAGGAAGACAGAGGAGGAAGAGGGAGGAGAAAGAGAGAAGAGGAAGAGAGAGGAGGAAGAGAGAGGAGGAAGAAAGAGGAAGAGGAGAGAGGAGGAAGAGAGAGGAAGAAGACAGAGGAGTAAGAGATTGGAGGAAGAGAGAGGAGGAAGAGAGAGGAGGAAGAGAGAGGAAGAGGAGAGAGGAGGAAGAGGGTGGGGAAAGAGAGAGGAGGAAGACAGAGGAGGAAGAGAGAGGAGGAAGAGAGAGGAGGAAGAGACAGGAATAAGAGAGAGGAAGAGGAGAGAGGAGGAAGAGAGAGGAGGAAGAGACAGGAAGAGCAGAGAGGAGGAGGAGAGAGGAGGAAGAGAGAGGAGGAAGAGAGAGGAGGAAGAGAGAGGAGGAAGAGAGAGGAGGAAGAGAGAGGAAGAAGAGAGAGGAAGAGGAGAGAGGAGGAAGAGAGAGGAGGAAGACAGAAGAGGAAGAGAGAGGAGGAAGAGAGAGGAGGAAGACACAGGAGGAAGAGAGAGGAAGAGGAGAGAGGAGGAAGAGAGAGGAGGAAGAGAGAGGAAGAAGAGAGAGGAGGAAGAGATTGGAGGAAGAGAGAGGAGGAAGAGAGAGGAGGAAGAGAGAGGAAGAGGAGAGAGGAGGACGAGGGTGCTGAAAGAGAGAGGAGGAAGAGAGAGGAGGAAGAGAGAGGAGGAAGAGAGAGGAGGAAGAGAGAGGAAGAGGAGAGAGGAGGAGGAGAGAGAAGGAAGAGAGAGGAGGAAGAGAGAAGAGGAAGAGAGAGGAAGAAGAGAGAGGAAGAAGAGAAAGGAAGAGGAGAGAGGAGGAAGAGAGAGGAGGAAGAGAGAGGAGGAAGAGTGAGGAGAAAGAGAGAGGAAGAGGAGAGAGGAGGAAGAGGGAGGGGAAAGAGAGACGAGGAAGAGAGAGGAGGAAGAGAGAGGAGGAAGAGAGAGGAGGAAGAGAGAGGAAGAGGAGAGAGGAGGAGGAGAGAGAAGGGAGAGAGAGGAGGAAGAGAGAGGATGAAGAGACAGGAGGAAGAGAGACGAGGAAGAGAGAGAGGACGAAGAGAGATTAGGAAGAAAGAGGAAGAGGAGAGAGGAGGAAGAGAGAGGAGGAAGAGAGAGGAGGAACAGAGAGGAGGAGAGAGGAGGAAGAGTGAGGGGAAAGAGAGACGAGGAAGAGAGAGGAGGAAGAGAGAGGAGGAAGAGAGAGGAGGAAGAGAGAAGAGGGAGATAGAGGAAGAGCAGAGAGGAGCAGAAGAGAGGAGGAAGAGAGAGGAGGAAGAGAGAGGAGGAAGAGAGAGGAAGAGAAGGGAGGAGGAAGAGAGAGGAGGAAGAGAAAGGAGGAACAGAGAGGAGGAGAGAGGAGGAAGAATGAGGGGAAAGAGAGACGAGGAAGAGAGAGGAGGAAGATAGAGTAGCAAGAGAGAGGTGGAAAAGAGAGGAAGAAGAGA
Organism: Strix occidentalis; assembly: GCA_030819815.1. Classification (NCBI taxonomy): domain Eukaryota; kingdom Metazoa; phylum Chordata; class Aves; order Strigiformes; family Strigidae; genus Strix; species Strix occidentalis. The sequence goes on from JASWHU010000344.1 coordinate 45,599, forward strand.
GAGGAAGAGGAGAGGAGGAAGAGAGAGGAGGGATAGAGAGGAGAAGAGAAAGGAAGAGCAGAGAGGAGGAGAAGAGAGAAGGTAGAGAGAGAAGGAAGAGAGAGGAAGAAGAGAGAGGAAGAGGAGAGAGGATGAAGAGAGAGGAGAAAGAGAGAAGAAGAGAGAGTAAGAGGAGAAAGGAGGAAGAGAGAGAAAGAGGAGAGAGTAGGAAGAGAGAGGAGTAAGGGAGAGGAGGAAGAGAGAGGAGGAAGAGAGAGGAGGAAGAGACAGGAAGAGCAGAGAGGAGGAGAAGAGAGGAGGAAGAGAGAGGAGGAAGACAGAGGAGGAAGAGGGAGGAGAAAGAGAGAAGAGGAAGAGAGAGGAGGAAGAGAGAGGAGGAAGAAAGAGGAAGAGGAGAGAGGAGGAAGAGAGAGGAAGAAGACAGAGGAGTAAGAGACTGGAGGAAGAGAGAGGAGGAAGAGAGAGGAAGAGGAGAGAGGAGGAAGAGGGTGGGGAAAGAGAGAGGAGGAAGAGAGAGGAGGAAGAGAGAGGAGGAAGAGAGAGGAGGAAGAGACAGGAATAAGAGAGAGGAAGAGGAGAGAGGAGGAAGAGAGAGGAGGAAGAGACAGGAAGAGCAGAGAGGAGGAGGAGAGAGGAGGAAGAGAGAGGAGGAAGAGAGAGGAGGAAGAGAGAGGAGGAAGAGAGAGGAGGAAGAGAGAGGAAGAAGAGAGAGGAAGAGGAGAGAGGAGGAAGAGAGAGGAGGAAGAGAGAGGAGGAAGAGAGAGGAGGAAGAGAGAGGAGGAAGAGAGAGGAGGAAGAGAGAGGAGGAAGAGAGAGGAAGAGGAGAGAGGAGGAGGAGAGAGAAGGAAGAGAGAGGAGGAAGAGAGAAGAGGAAGAGAGAGGAAGAAGAGAGAGGAAGAAGAGAAAGGAAGAGGAGAGAGGAGGAAGAGAGAGGAGGAAGAGAGAGGAGGAAGAGTGAGGAGAAAGAGAGAGGAAGAGGAGAGAGGAGGAAGAGGGAGGGGAAAGAGAGACGAGGAAGAGAGAGGAGGAAGAGAGAGGAGGAAGAGAGAGGAGGAAGAGAGAGGAAGAGGAGAGAGGAGGAGGAGAGAGAAGGGAGAGAGAGGAGGAAGAGAGAGGATGAAGAGACAGGAGGAAGAGAGACGAGGAAGAGAGAGAGGACGAAGAGAGATTAGGAAGAAAGAGGAAGAGGAGAGAGGAGGAAGAGAGAGGAGGAAGAGAGAGGAGGAACAGAGAGGAGGAGAGAGGAGGAAGAGTGAGGGGAAAGAGAGACGAGGAAGAGAGAGGAGGAAGAGAGAGGAGGAAGAGAGAGGAGGAAGAGAGAAGAGGGAGATAGAGGAAGAGCAGAGAGGAGCAGAAGAGAGGAGGAAGAGAGAGGAGGAAGAGAGAGGAGGAAGAGAGAGGAAGAGAAGGGAGGAGGAAGAGAGAGGAGGAAGAGAAAGGAGGAACAGAGAGGAGGAGAGAGGAGGAAGAATGAGGGGAAAGAGAGACGAGGAAGAGAGAGGAGGAAGATAGAGTAGCAAGAGAGAGGTGGAAAAGAGAGGAAGAAGAGAGAGGAAGAGGAGAGGAGGAAGAGAGAGGAGGGATAGAGAGGAGAAGAGAAAGGAAGAGCAGAGAGGAGGAGAAGAGAGAAGGTAGAGAGAGAAGGAAGAGAGAGGAAGAAGAGAGAGGAAGAGGAGAGAGGATGAAGAGAGAGGAGAAAGAGAGAAGAAGAGAGAGTAAGAGGAGAAAGGAGGAAGAGAGAGAAAGAGGAGAGAGTAGGAAGAGAGAGGAGTAAGGGAGAGGAGGAAGAGAGAGGAGGAAGAGAGAGGAGGAAGAGACAGGAAGAGCAGAGAGGAGGAGAAGAGAGGAGGAAGAGAGAGGAGGAAGACAGAGGAGGAAGAGGGAGGAGAAAGAGAGAAGAGGAAGAGAGAGGAGGAAGAGAGAGGAGGAAGAAAGAGGAAGAGGAGAGAGGAGGAAGAGAGAGGAAGAAGACAGAGGAGTAAGAGATTGGAGGAAGAGAGAGGAGGAAGAGAGAGGAGGAAGAGAGAGGAAGAGGAGAGAGGAGGAAGAGGGTGGGGAAAGAGAGAGGAGGAAGACAGAGGAGGAAGAGAGAGGAGGAAGAGAGAGGAGGAAGAGACAGGAATAAGAGAGAGGAAGAGGAGAGAGGAGGAAGAGAGAGGAGGAAGAGACAGGAAGAGCAGAGAGGAGGAGGAGAGAGGAGGAAGAGAGAGGAGGAAGAGAGAGGAGGAAGAGAGAGGAGGAAGAGAGAGGAGGAAGAGAGAGGAAGAAGAGAGAGGAAGAGGAGAGAGGAGGAAGAGAGAGGAGGAAGAGAGAGGAGGAAGAGAGAGGAGAAAGAGAGACGAGGAAGAGAGAGGAGGAAGAGAGAGGAGGAAGAGAGAGGAAGAGTAGAGAGGAGGAGGGGAGAGGAGGAAGAGAGAAGAGGAAGAGAGAGGATGAAGAGAGAGGAGGAAGAGTGAGGAAGTGGAGAGAACAGGAGGAGAGAGGAGGAAGAGAGAGGAGGAAGAGAGAGGAGGAAGAGAGAGGAAGAGGAGAGTGGAGGAAGAGATTGGAGGAAGAGAGAGGAGGAAGACAGAAGAGGAAGAGAGAGGAAGAAGAGAGAGGAGGAAGAGATTGGAGGAAGAGAGAGGAGGAAGAGAGAGGAGGAAGAGAGAGGAGGAAGAGAGAGGAAGAAGAGAGAGGAGGAAGAGATTGGAGGAAGAGAGAGGAGGAAGAGAGAGGAGGAAGAGAGAGGAAGAGGAGAGAGGAGGACGAGGGTGCTGAAAGAGAGACGAGGAAGAGAGAGGAGGAAGAGAGAGGAGGAAGAGAGAGGAGGAAGAGAGAGGAAGAGGAGAGAGGAGGAGGAGAGAGAAGGAAGAGAGAGGAGGAAGAGAGAAGAGGAAGAGAGAGGAAGAAGAGAGAGGAAGAAGAGAAAGGAAGAGGAGAGAGGAGAAAGAGAGAGGAGGAAGAGAGAGGAGGAAGAGTGAGGAGAAAGAGAGAGGAAGAGGAGAGAGGAGGAAGAGGGAGGGGAAAGAGAGACGAGGAAGAGAGAGGAGGAAGAGAGAGGAGGAAGAGAGAGGAGGAAGAGAGAGGAAGAGGAGAGAGGAGGAGGAGAGAGAAGGGAGAGAGAGGAGGAAGAGAGAGGATGAAGAGACAGGAGGAAGAGAGACGAGGAAGAGAGAGAGGACGAAGAGAGATTAGGAAGAAAGAGGAAGAGGAGAGAGGAGGAAGAGAGAGGAGGAAGAGAGAGGAAGAAGACAGAGGAGTAAGAGATTGGAGGAAGAGAGAGGAGGAAGAGAGAGGAGGAAGAGAGAGGAAGAGGAGAGAGGAGGAAGAGGGTGGGGAAAGAGAGACGAGGAAGAGAGAGGAGGAAGAGAGATGAGGAAGAGAGAGGAGGAAGAGAGAGGAGGAAGAGAGAAGAGGGAGATAGAGGAAGAGCAGAGAGGAGCAGAAGAGAGGAGGAAGAGAGAGGAGGAAGAGAGAGGAGGAAGAGAGAGGAAGAGAAGGGAGGAGGAAGAGAGAGGAGGAAGAGAAAGGAGGAACAGAGAGGAGGAGAGAGGAGGAAGAATGAGGGGAAAGAGAGACGAGGAAGAGAGAGGAGGAAGATAGAGTAGCAAGAGAGAGGTGGAAAAGAGAGGAAGAAGAGAGAGGAAGAGGAGAGGAGGAAGAGAGAGGAGGGATAGAGAGGAGAAGAGAAAGGAAGAGCAGAGAGGAGGAGAAGAGAGAAGGTAGAGAGAGAAGGAAGAGAGAGGAAGAAGAGAGAGGAAGAGGAGAGAGGATGAAGAGAGAGGAGAAAGAGAGAAGAAGAGAGAGTAAGAGGAGAAAGGAGGAAGAGAGAGAAAGAGGAGAGAGTAGGAAGAGAGAGGAGTAAGGGAGAGGAGGAAGAGAGAGGAGGAAGAGAGAGGAGGAAGAGACAGGAAGAGCAGAGAGGAGGAGAAGAGAGGAGGAAGAGAGAGGAGGAAGACAGAGGAGGAAGAGGGAGGAGAAAGAGAGAAGAGGAAGAGAGAGGAGGAAGAGAGAGGAGGAAGAAAGAGGAAGAGGAGAGAGGAGGAAGAGAGAGGAAGAAGACAGAGGAGTAAGAGACTGGAGGAAGAGAGAGGAGGAAGAGAGAGGAAGAGGAGAGAGGAGGAAGAGGGTGGGGAAAGAGAGAGGAGGAAGAGAGAGGAGGAAGAGAGAGGAGGAAGAGAGAGGAGGAAGAGACAGGAATAAGAGAGAGGAAGAGGAGAGAGGAGGAAGAGAGAGGAGGAAGAGACAGGAAGAGCAGAGAGGAGGAGGAGAGAGGAGGAAGAGAGAGGAGGAAGAGAGAGGAGGAAGAGAGAGGAGGAAGAGAGAGGAGGAAGAGAGAGGAAGAAGAGAGAGGAAGAGGAGAGAGGAGGAAGAGAGAGGAGGAAGAGAGAGGAGGAAGAGAGAGGAGGAAGAGAGAGGAGGAAGAGAGAGGAGGAAGAGAGAGGAGGAAGAGAGAGGAAGAGGAGAGAGGAGGAGGAGAGAGAAGGAAGAGAGAGGAGGAAGAGAGAAGAGGAAGAGAGAGGAAGAAGAGAGAGGAAGAAGAGAAAGGAAGAGGAGAGAGGAGGAAGAGAGAGGAGGAAGAGAGAGGAGGAAGAGTGAGGAGAAAGAGAGAGGAAGAGGAGAGAGGAGGAAGAGGGAGGGGAAAGAGAGACGAGGAAGAGAGAGGAGGAAGAGAGAGGAGGAAGAGAGAGGAGGAAGAGAGAGGAAGAGGAGAGAGGAGGAGGAGAGAGAAGGGAGAGAGAGGAGGAAGAGAGAGGATGAAGAGACAGGAGGAAGAGAGACGAGGAAGAGAGAGAGGACGAAGAGAGATTAGGAAGAAAGAGGAAGAGGAGAGAGGAGGAAGAGAGAGGAGGAAGAGAGAGGAGGAACAGAGAGGAGGAGAGAGGAGGAAGAGTGAGGGGAAAGAGAGACGAGGAAGAGAGAGGAGGAAGAGAGAGGAGGAAGAGAGAGGAGGAAGAGAGAAGAGGGAGATAGAGGAAGAGCAGAGAGGAGCAGAAGAGAGGAGGAAGAGAGAGGAGGAAGAGAGAGGAGGAAGAGAGAGGAAGAGAAGGGAGGAGGAAGAGAGAGGAGGAAGAGAAAGGAGGAACAGAGAGGAGGAGAGAGGAGGAAGAATGAGGGGAAAGAGAGACGAGGAAGAGAGAGGAGGAAGATAGAGTAGCAAGAGAGAGGTGGAAAAGAGAGGAAGAAGAGAGAGGAAGAGGAGAGGAGGAAGAGAGAGGAGGGATAGAGAGGAGAAGAGAAAGGAAGAGCAGAGAGGAGGAGAAGAGAGAAGGTAGAGAGAGAAGGAAGAGAGAGGAAGAAGAGAGAGGAAGAGGAGAGAGGATGAAGAGAGAGGAGAAAGAGAGAAGAAGAGAGAGTAAGAGGAGAAAGGAGGAAGAGAGAGAAAGAGGAGAGAGTAGGAAGAGAGAGGAGTAAGGGAGAGGAGGAAGAGAGAGGAGGAAGAGAGAGGAGGAAGAGACAGGAAGAGCAGAGAGGAGGAGAAGAGAGGAGGAAGAGAGAGGAGGAAGACAGAGGAGGAAGAGGGAGGAGAAAGAGAGAAGAGGAAGAGAGAGGAGGAAGAGAGAGGAGGAAGAAAGAGGAAGAGGAGAGAGGAGGAAGAGAGAGGAAGAAGACAGAGGAGTAAGAGATTGGAGGAAGAGAGAGGAGGAAGAGAGAGGAGGAAGAGAGAGGAAGAGGAGAGAGGAGGAAGAGGGTGGGGAAAGAGAGAGGAGGAAGACAGAGGAGGAAGAGAGAGGAGGAAGAGAGAGGAGGAAGAGACAGGAATAAGAGAGAGGAAGAGGAGAGAGGAGGAAGAGAGAGGAGGAAGAGACAGGAAGAGCAGAGAGGAGGAGGAGAGAGGAGGAAGAGAGAGGAGGAAGAGAGAGGAGGAAGAGAGAGGAGGAAGAGAGAGGAGGAAGAGAGAGGAAGAAGAGAGAGGAAGAGGAGAGAGGAGGAAGAGAGAGGAGGAAGAGAGAGGAGGAAGAGAGAGGAGAAAGAGAGACGAGGAAGAGAGAGGAGGAAGAGAGAGGAGGAAGAGAGAGGAAGAGTAGAGAGGAGGAGGGGAGAGGAGGAAGAGAGAAGAGGAAGAGAGAGGATGAAGAGAGAGGAGGAAGAGTGAGGAAGTGGAGAGAACAGGAGGAGAGAGGAGGAAGAGAGAGGAGGAAGAGAGAGGAGGAAGAGAGAGGAAGAGGAGAGTGGAGGAAGAGATTGGAGGAAGAGAGAGGAGGAAGACAGAAGAGGAAGAGAGAGGAAGAAGAGAGAGGAGGAAGAGATTGGAGGAAGAGAGAGGAGGAAGAGAGAGGAGGAAGAGAGAGGAGGAAGAGAGAGGAAGAAGAGAGAGGAGGAAGAGATTGGAGGAAGAGAGAGGAGGAAGAGAGAGGAGGAAGAGAGAGGAAGAGGAGAGAGGAGGACGAGGGTGCTGAAAGAGAGACGAGGAAGAGAGAGGAGGAAGAGAGAGGAGGAAGAGAGAGGAGGAAGAGAGAGGAAGAGGAGAGAGGAGGAGGAGAGAGAAGGAAGAGAGAGGAGGAAGAGAGAAGAGGAAGAGAGAGGAAGAAGAGAGAGGAAGAAGAGAAAGGAAGAGGAGAGAGGAGGAAGAGAGAGGAGGAAGAGAGAGGAGGAAGAGTGAGGAGAAAGAGAGAGGAAGAGGAGAGAGGAGGAAGAGGGAGGGGAAAGAGAGACGAGGAAGAGAGAGGAGGAAGAGAGAGGAGGAAGAGAGAGGAGGAAGAGAGAGGAAGAGGAGAGAGGAGGAGGAGAGAGAAGGGAGAGAGAGGAGGAAGAGAGAGGATGAAGAGACAGGAGGAAGAGAGACGAGGAAGAGAGAGAGGACGAAGAGAGATTAGGAAGAAAGAGGAAGAGGAGAGAGGAGGAAGAGAGAGGAGGAAGAGAGAGGAAGAAGACAGAGGAGTAAGAGATTGGAGGAAGAGAGAGGAGGAAGAGAGAGGAGGAAGAGAGAGGAAGAGGAGAGAGGAGGAAGAGGGTGGGGAAAGAGAGACGAGGAAGAGAGAGGAGGAAGAGAGATGAGGAAGAGAGAGGAGGAAGAGACAGGAATAAGAGACAGGAAGAGGAGAGAGGAGGAAGAGAGAGAAGGAAGAGAGAGGAGGAAGAGAGAGGAAGAGGGGAGAGGAGGAGAGAGGAGGAAGAGAGAGGAGGAAGAGAGAGTAAGAAGACAGAGGAGTAAGAGATTGGAGGAAGAGAGAGGAGGAAGAGAGAGGAGGAATAGAGAGGAAGAGGAGAGAGGAGGAAGAGAGAGGAGGAAGAGAGGAGAGGGAGAGAGAGGAAGAGCAGAGAGTAGGAGGAGAGAAGAGGCAGAGAGAGGAGGAAGAGAGAGGAGGAACAGAGAAGAGGAGAGAGGAGGAAGAGTGAGGGGAAAGAGAGACGAGGAAGAGAGAGGAGGAAGAGAGAGGAGGAAGAGAGAGGAGGAAAGGAGATGTGGAAGATAGAGGAGGAAGGGAGAGGAGGAAGAGAGAGGAAGATGAGAGAGGAAGAGAAGAGAGGAGGAAGAGAGAGGAGGAAGAGAGAGGAGGACGAGAGAGGAGAAAGAGAGACGAAGAAGACAGAGGAGAAAGAGAGACGAGGAAGAGAGAGGAGGAAGAGAGAGGTGGAAGAAAGAGGAAGAGCAGGGAGGAGGAGGATAGAGGAGGAAGAGAGAGGAGGAAGAGAGAGGAGGAAGAGAGACGAGGAAGAGAGAGGAAGAGGAGAGTTGAGGAAGAGATTGGAGGAAGCTAGAGGAGGAAGAGAGAAGAGGAGGAGTGAGGAGGAAGAGAGAAGATGAAGAGACAGGAGGAAGAGAGAGGAAGAGCAGAGAGGAGGAAGAGAGAGGAGGAAGAGAGAGGAAGAAGAGAGAGGAGGAAAAGAGAGGAGGAAGAGACAGGAAGAGCAGAGAGGAGGAGAAGAGAGGAGGAAGAGAGAGGAGGAAGAGATAGTTGGAAGAGAGAGGAGGAAGAGAGAGGAAGAGCAGAGAGGAGGAAGAGAGAGGAGGAAGAGAGAGGAGGAAGAAAGAGGAAGAGCAGAGAGGAGAAGAGAAAGGAAGAGCAGAGAGGAGGAGAAGAGAGGAGGAATAGAGAGGAGGAAGAGAGAGGAGGAAGAGAGACGAGGAAGAGAGAGGAAGAGGACAGAGGAGTAAGAGGGAGGGGAAAGAGAGACGAGGAAGAGAGAGGAGGAGAAGAGAGGAGGAAGAGAGAGGAGGAGGAGAGAGGAGGAAGAGAGAGGAGGAAGAGAGAGGAGGAAGAGAGAGGAGTAGAGAGGAGGAAGAGGGAGGGGAAAGAGAGACGAGGAAGAGAGAGGAGAAAGAGAGAGTAGGAGGAGAGAGGAGGAAGAGGAAGGAGGAAGAGAGAGGAAGAAGAGAGAGGAAGAGGGGAGAGGAGGAAGAGAGAGGAGGAAGAGAGAGGAAGAGAGAGTAAGAGGAGAGAGGAGGAAGAGAGAGAAAGAGGAGAGAGTAGGAATAGAGAGGTGGAAGGGAGAGGAGGAAGAGAGAGAAGAAAGAGAGAGGAGGAAGAGAGAGGAGGAAGAGAGAGGAAGAGGAGAGAGGAGGAAGAGAGAGGAGGAAGAGAGAGGAAGAAGAGAAAGGAAGAGGAGAGAGGTGAAGAGAGAGGAGGAAGAGAGAGGAGGAAGAGTGAGGAGGAAGAGAGAAGAGATAGAGAGAGGAGGAAGAGTGAGGAGGAAGAGACAGGAAGAGCAGAGAGGAAGAAGAGAGAGGAGGAAGAGAGAGAAAGAGGAGAGAGTAGGAAGAGAGAGGAGGAAGGGAGAGGAGGAAGATAGAGGAGGAAGATAGAGGAGGAAGAGAGAGGAGGAAGAGAGAGGAGGAATAGAGAGGAGAAGAGAAAGGAAGAGCAGAGAGGAGGAGAAGAGAGGAGGAATAGAGAGGAGGAAGAGAGAGGAGGAAGAGAGACGAGGAAGAGAGAGGAAGAGGACAGAGGAGTAAGAGGGAGGGGAAAGAGAGACGAGGAAGAGAGAGGAGGAGAAGAGAGGAGGAAGAGAGAGGAGGAGGAGAGAGGAGGAAGAGAGAGGAGGAAGAGAGAGGAGGAAGAGAGAGGAGTAGAGAGGAGGAAGAGGGAGGGGAAAGAGAGACGAGGAAGAGAGAGGAGAAAGAGAGAGTAGGAGGAGAGAGGAGGAAGAGGAAGGAGGAAGAGAGAGGAAGAAGAGAGAGGAAGAGGGGAGAGGAGGAAGAGAGAGGAGGAAGAGAGAGGAAGAGAGAGTAAGAGGAGAGAGGAGGAAGAGAGAGAAAGAGGAGAGAGTAGGAATAGAGAGGTGGAAGGGAGAGGAGGAAGAGAGAGAAGAAAGAGAGAGGAGGAAGAGAGAGGAGGAAGAGAGAGGAAGAGGAGAGAGGAGGAAGAGAGAGGAGGAAGAGAGAGGAAGAAGAGAAAGGAAGAGGAGAGAGGTGAAGAGAGAGGAGGAAGAGAGAGGAGGAAGAGTGAGGAGGAAGAGAGAAGAGATAGAGAGAGGAGGAAGAGTGAGGAGGAAGAGACAGGAAGAGCAGAGAGGAAGAAGAGAGAGGAGGAAGAGAGAGAAAGAGGAGAGAGTAGGAAGAGAGAGGAGGAAGGGAGAGGAGGAAGATAGAGGAGGAAGATAGAGGAGGAAGAGAGAGGAAGAGGAGAGAGGAGACGGAGAGAGAAGGAAGAGAGAGGAGGAAGAGAGAGGAGGAAGAGAGAGGAGGAAGAGAGAGGAAGAAGAGAAAGGAAGAGGAGAGAGGAGGAAGAGAGAGGCGGAAGAGAGAGGAGGAAGAGTGAGGAGAAAGAGAGAGGAAGAGGAGAGAGGAGGAAGAGGGAGGGGAAAGAGAGACGAGGAAGAGAGAGGAGGAAGAGAGAGGAGGAAGAGACAGGAAGAGCAGAGAGGAGGGGGAGAGAGGAGGAAGAGAGAGGAGGAAGAGAGAGGAGCAAGAGAGACGAGGAAGAGAGAGGAAGAGGAGAGAAGAGGAGAGAGGAGGAAGAGAGAGGAGGAAGAGAGAGGAGGAAGAGAGAGGAGGAAGAGAGAGGAAGAGGAGAGTGGAGGAAGAGAGAGGAAGAGGAGAGAGTAGGAAGTAAAGAGAAGGAAGAGAGAGGAGGAAGAGAGAGGAGGAAGAGAGAGGAAGAGGAGAGAGGAGGAAGAGAGAGGAGGAAGAGACAGGAAGAGCAGAGAGGAGGAGAAGAGAGGAGGAAGAGAGAGGAGGAAGAGAGAGGAGGAAGAGAGAGGAGGAAGAGAGAAGAGGGAGAGAGAGGAAGAGCAGAGAGTAGGAGGAGAGAGGAGGAAGAGACAGGAGGAAGAGAGAGGAGGAACAGAGAGGAGGAGAGAGGAGGAAGAGTGAGGGGAAAGAGAGACGAGGAAGAGAGAGGAGGAAGAGAGAGGAGGAAGAGAGAGGAGGAAGAGAGAGGAGGAAAGGAGAGGTGGAAGATAGAGGAGGAAGGGAGAGGAGGAAGAGAGAGGAAGAGGAGAGAGTAGGAAGAGAGAGGAGGAAGAGAGAGGAGGAAGAGAGAGGAAGAGAGAGTAAGAGGAGAGAGGAGGAAGAGAGAGAAAGAGGAGAGAGTAGGAATAGAGAGGTGGAAGGGAGAGGAGGAAGAGAGAGAAGAAAGAGAGAGGAGGAAGAGAGAGGAGGAAGAGAGAGGAAGAGGAGAGAGGAGGAAGAGAGAGGAGGAAGAGAGAGGAAGAAGAGAAAGGAAGAGGAGAGAGGTGAAGAGAGAGGAGGAAGAGAGAGGAGGAAGAGTGAGGAGGAAGAGAGAAGAGATAGAGAGAGGAGGAAGAGTGAGGAGGAAGAGACAGGAAGAGCAGAGAGGAAGAAGAGAGAGGAGGAAGAGAGAGAAAGAGGAGAGAGTAGGAAGAGAGAGGAGGAAGGGAGAGGAGGAAGATAGAGGAGGAAGATAGAGGAGGAAGAGAGAGGAGGAAGAGAGAGGAGGAATAGAGAGGAGAAGAGAAAGGAAGAGCAGAGAGGAGGAGAAGAGAGGAGGAATAGAGAGGAGGAAGAGAGAGGAGGAAGAGAGACGAGGAAGAGAGAGGAAGAGGACAGAGGAGTAAGAGGGAGGGGAAAGAGAGACGAGGAAGAGAGAGGAGGAGAAGAGAGGAGGAAGAGAGAGGAGGAGGAGAGAGGAGGAAGAGAGAGGAGGAAGAGAGAGGAGGAAGAGAGAGGAGGAAGAGAGAGGAGTAGAGAGGAGGAAGAGGGAGGGGAAAGAGAGACGAGGAAGAGAGAGGAGAAAGAGAGAGTAGGAGGAGAGAGGAGGAAGAGGAAGGAGGAAGAGAGAGGAAGAAGAGAGAGGAAGAGGGGAGAGGAGGAAGAGAGAGGAGGAAGAGAGAGGAAGAGAGAGTAAGAGGAGAGAGGAGGAAGAGAGAGAAAGAGGAGAGAGTAGGAATAGAGAGGTGGAAGGGAGAGGAGGAAGAGAGAGAAGAAAGAGAGAGGAGGAAGAGAGAGGAGGAAGAGAGAGGAAGAGGAGAGAGGAGGAAGAGAGAGGAGGAAGAGAGAGGAAGAAGAGAAAGGAAGAGGAGAGAGGTGAAGAGAGAGGAGGAAGAGAGAGGAGGAAGAGTGAGGAGGAAGAGAGAAGAGATAGAGAGAGGAGGAAGAGTGAGGAGGAAGAGACAGGAAGAGCAGAGAGGAAGAAGAGAGAGGAGGAAGAGAGAGAAAGAGGAGAGAGTAGGAAGAGAGAGGAGGAAGGGAGAGGAGGAAGATAGAGGAGGAAGATAGAGGAGGAAGAGAGAGGAAGAGGAGAGAGGAGACGGAGAGAGAAGGAAGAGAGAGGAGGAAGAGAGAGGAGGAAGAGAGAGGAGGAAGAGAGAGGAAGAAGAGAAAGGAAGAGGAGAGAGGAGGAAGAGAGAGGCGGAAGAGAGAGGAGGAAGAGTGAGGAGAAAGAGAGAGGAAGAGGAGAGAGGAGGAAGAGGGAGGGGAAAGAGAGACGAGGAAGAGAGAGGAGGAAGAGAGAGGAGGAAGAGACAGGAAGAGCAGAGAGGAGGGGGAGAGAGGAGGAAGAGAGAGGAGGAAGAGAGAGGAGCAAGAGAGACGAGGAAGAGAGAGGAAGAGGAGAGAAGAGGAGAGAGGAGGAAGAGAGAGGAGGAAGAGAGAGGAGGAAGAGAGAGGAGGAAGAGAGAGGAAGAGGAGAGTGGAGGAAGAGAGAGGAAGAGGAGAGAGTAGGAAGTAAAGAGAAGGAAGAGAGAGGAGGAAGAGAGAGGAGGAAGAGAGAGGAAGAGGAGAGAGGAGGAAGAGAGAGGAGGAAGAGACAGGAAGAGCAGAGAGGAGGAGAAGAGAGGAGGAAGAGAGAGGAGGAAGAGAGAGGAGGAAGAGAGAGGAGGAAGAGAGAAGAGGGAGAGAGAGGAAGAGCAGAGAGTAGGAGGAGAGAGGAGGAAGAGACAGGAGGAAGAGAGAGGAGGAACAGAGAGGAGGAGAGAGGAGGAAGAGTGAGGGGAAAGAGAGACGAGGAAGAGAGAGGAGGAAGAGAGAGGAGGAAGAGAGAGGAGGAAGAGAGAGGAGGAAAGGAGAGGTGGAAGATAGAGGAGGAAGGGAGAGGAGGAAGAGAGAGGAAGAGGAGAGAGTAGGAAGAGAGAGGAGGAAGAGAGAGGAGGAAGAGAGAGGAGGAGGAGAGAGGAGGAAGAGATAGGAGGAAGAGTGAGAAGGAAGAGAGACAAGGATGAGAGAGGAGCAAGAGTGAGGACGAAGAGAGAGGAAGAGGAGAGAAAAGGAAGAGAGAGGAGGAAGAGAGAGGAGGAAGAGAGAGGAGGAAGAGAGTGGAAGAGGATAGAGGAAGAGGATAGAGGAGGAAGATAGCGGTGGAAGAGAGAGGAGGAAGAGAGAGGAAGAAGAGAGAGGAGGAAGAGAGAGGAGGAAGAGACAGGAAGAGGAGAGAGGAGGAAGAGAGAGGAGGAAGAGAAAGGAGGAAGAGAGAGGAGGAAGAGAGTGGAGCAAGAGAGAGGAAGAGGAGAGAGGAGGATGAGAGAGGAGGAAGAGAGACGAGGATGAGAGAGGAGAAAGAGAGAGGAGGAAGATAGAGGAAAAAGAGAGAGGAGGAAGAGAGAGGACGAAGACAGAGGGGGAAGAGTGAGGAGGAAGAGAGAAGAGGAAGAGAGCGAGAGGAGAGAAGAGAAGCGAGAGGAGGAAGAGAGAGGAAGAATAGAGAGGAGGAAGAGAGAAGAGGAAGAGAGAGGAGGAAGATAGAAGAAGAAGAGAGAGGAAGAAGAGAGTGGAGGAAGAGAGAGGAGGAAAAGAGAAGAGGAGGAGGAGGAGGAAGAGAGAGGAAGAAGAGAGAGGAGGAAGAGAGAGGAGGAAGAGAGAAGAGGAAGGGAGAGGAGGAAGAGAGAGGACGAAAAGAGAGGAGGAAGAGAGAGGAAGAGCAGAGAGGAGGAAGAGAGAGGAGAAAGAGAGAAGAAGAGGAGAGAGGAGGAAGATTGTGTTAGAAGAGAGTGGAGGAAGAGAGAGGAGGAAGAGAGAGGAGGAAGAAGAGGAAGAAGAGAGAGGAGGAAGAGATTGGAAGAGGAGAGAGGAAGAGGAGAGAGGAGGAAGAAAGAGGAGGAAGAGAGAGGAGGAAGAGAGAGGAGGAAGAGATAGGAGGAAGAGAGTGGAGGAAGAGAGAGGAAGAGTAGAGAGGAGGAAGAGAGAGGAGGAAGAGAGAGGAAGAGGAGAGAGGAGGAAGAGAGAGGAGGAAGAGAGAGGAGGAAGAGAGAGGAGGAAGAGAGAGGAGGAAGAGAGAGGAAGAGGAGAGAGGAGGAAGAGAGAGAAGGAAGAGAGACGAGGATGAGAGAGAAGGAAGAGAGAGGAGGAAGAGAGAGGAAGAGGAGAGAGGAGGAAGAGAGAGGAGGAAGAGAGACGAGGATGAGAGAGGAGGAAGAGAGAGGACGCAGAGAGCGGAGGAAGAGAGAGGAGGAAGAGAGATGAACAAGAGAGAGGAGGAAGAGAGAGGAGGAGGAGAGAGGAAGAGGACAGAGGAGGAGGAGAAACGAGGAAGAGAGAGGAGGAAGAGAGAGGAGGAAGAGAGAGGAGGAAGAGAGAGGAGGAAGAGAGAGGAGGAAGAGAGAGGAAGAGGAGAGAGGAGGAGGAGAGAGAAGGAAGAGAGAGGAGGAAGAGAGAATAGGAAGAGAGAGGAAGAAGAGAGAGGAAGAAGAGAAAGGAAGAGGAGAGAGGAGGAAGAGAGAGGAGGAAGAGAGAGGAGGAAGAGTGAGGAGAAAGAGAGAGGAAGAGGAGAGCGGAGGAAGAGGGAGGGGAAAGAGAGACGAGGAAGAGAGAGGAGGAAGAGAGAGGAGGAAGAGAGAGGAGGAAGAGAGAGGAAGAGGAGAGAGGAGGAGGAGAGAGAAGGGAGAGAGAGGAGGAAGAGAGAGGATGAAGAGACAGGAGGAAGAGAGACGAGGAAGAGAGAGAGGACGAAGAGAGATTAGGAAGAAAGAGGAAGAGGAGAGAGGAGGAAGAGAGAGGAGGAAGAGAGAGGAGGAACAGAGAGGAGGAGAGAGGAGGAAGAGTGAGGGGAAAGAGAGACGAGGAAGAGAGAGGAGGAAGAGAGAGGAGGAAGAGAGAGGAGGAAGAGAGAAGAGGGAGATAGAGGAAGAGCAGAGAGGAGCAGAAGAGAGGAGGAAGAGAGAGGAGGAAGAGAGAGGAGGAAGAGAGAGGAAGAGAAGAGAGGAGGAAGAGAGAGGAGGAAGAGAAAGGAGGAACAGAGAGGAGGAGAGAGGAGGAAGAATGAGGGGAAAGAGAGACGAGGAAGAGAGAGGAGGAAGATAGAGTAGCAAGAGAGAGGTGGAAAAGAGAGGAAGAAGAGAGAGGAAGAGGAGAGGAGGAAGAGAGAGGAGGGATAGAGAGGAGAAGAGAAAGGAAGAGCAGAGAGGAGGAGAAGAGAGAAGGTAGAGAGAGAAGGAAGAGAGAGGAAGAAGAGAGAGGAAGAGGAGAGAGGATGAAGAGAGAGGAGAAAGAGAGAAGAAGAGAGAGTAAGAGGAGAAAGGAGGAAGAGAGAGAAAGAGGAGAGAGTAGGAAGAGAGAGGAGTAAGGGAGAGGAGGAAGAGAGAGGAGGAAGAGAGAGGAGGAAGAGACAGGAAGAGCAGAGAGGAGGAGAAGAGAGGAGGAAGAGAGAGGAGGAAGACAGAGGAGGAAGAGGGAGGAGAAAGAGAGAAGAGGAAGAGAGAGGAGGAAGAGAGAGGAGGAAGAAAGAGGAAGAGGAGAGAGGAGGAAGAGAGAGGAAGAAGACAGAGGAGTAAGAGATTGGAGGAAGAGAGAGGAGGAAGAGAGAGGAGGAAGAGAGAGGAAGAGGAGAGAGGAGGAAGAGGGTGGGGAAAGAGAGAGGAGGAAGACAGAGGAGGAAGAGAGAGGAGGAAGAGTGAGGAGAAAGAGAGAGGAAGAGGAGAGAGGAGGAAGAGGGAGGGGAAAGAGAGAGGAGGAAGAGAGAGGAGGAAGAGAGAGGAGGAAGAGAGAGGAGGAAGAGAGAGGAAGAGGAGAGAGGAGGAGGAGAGAGAAGGGAGAGAGAGGAGGAAGAGAGAGGATGAAGAGACAGGAGGAAGAGAGACGAGGAAGAGAGAGAGGACGAAGAGAGATTAGGAAGAAAGAGGAAGAGGAGAGAGGAGGAAGAGAGAGGAGGAAGAGAGAGGAAGAAGACAGAGGAGTAAGAGATTGGAGGAAGAGAGAGGAGGAAGAGAGAGGAGGAAGAGAGAGGAAGAGGAGAGAGGAGGAAGAGGGTGGGGAAAGAGAGACGAGGAAGAGAGAGGAGGAAGAGAGATGAGGAAGAGAGAGGAGGAAGAGACAGGAATAAGAGACAGGAAGAGGAGAGAGGAGGAAGAGAGAGAAGGAAGAGAGAGGAGGAAGAGACAGGAAGAGCAGAGAGGAGGAGGAGAGAGGAGGAAGAGAGAGGAAGAGGGGAGAGGAGGAGAGAGGAGGAAGAGAGAGGAGGAAGAGAGAGTAAGAAGACAGAGGAGTAAGAGATTGGAGGAAGAGAGAGGAGGAAGAGAGAGGAGGAAGAGAGAGGAAGAGGAGAGAGGAGGTAGAGAGAGGAGGAAGAGAGAAGAGGGAGAGAGAGGAAGAGCAGAGAGTAGGAGGAGAGAAGAGGCAGAGAGAGGAGGAAGAGAGAGGAGGAACAGAGAAGAGGAGAGAGGAGGAAGAGTGAGGGGAAAGAGAGACGAGGAAGAGAGAGGAGGAAGAGAGAGGAGGAAGAGAGAGGAGGAAAGGAGATGTGGAAGATAGAGGAGGAAGGGAGAGGAGGAAGAGAGAGGAAGATGAGAGAGGAAGAGGAGAGAGGAGGAAGAGAGAGGAGGAAGAGAGAGGAGGACGAGAGAGGAGAAAGAGAGACGAAGAAGAGAGAGGAGAAAGAGAGACGAGGAAGAGAGAGGAGGAAGAGAGAGGTGGAAGAAAGAGGAAGAGCAGGGAGGAGGAGGATAGAGGAGGAAGAGAGAGGAGGAAGAGAGAGGAGGAAGAGAGAGGAGGAAGAGAGAGGAAGAGGAGAGTTGAGGAAGAGATTGGAGGAAGCTAGAGGAGGAAGAGAGAAGAGGAGGAGTGAGGAGGAAGAGAGAAGATGAAGAGACAGGAGGAAGAGAGAGGAAGAGCAGAGAGGAGGAAGAGAGAGGAGGAAGAGAGAGGAAGAAGAGAGAGGAGGAAAAGAGAGGAGGAAGAGACAGGAAGAGCAGAGAGGAGGAGAAGAGAGGAGGAAGAGAGAGGAGGAAGAGATAGTTGGAAGAGAGAGGAGGAAGAGAGAGGAAGAGCAGAGAGGAGGAAGAGAGAGGAGGAAGAGAGAGGAGGAAGAAAGAGGAAGAGCAGAGAGGAGGAGGAGAGAGGAGGAAGAGAGAGGAGGAAGAGAGAGGAGGAATAGAGAGGAGAAGAGAAAGGAAGAGCAGAGAGGAGGAGAGGAGAGGAGGAATAGAGAGGAGGAAGAGAGAGGAGGAAGAGAGACGAGGAAGAGAGAGGAAGAGGACAGAGGAGTAAGAGGGAGGGGAAAGAGAGACGAGGAAGAGAGAGGAGGAGAAGAGAGGAGGAAGAGAGAGGAGGAGGAGAGAGGAGGAAGAGAGAGGAGGAAGAGAGAGGAGAAAGAGAGAGGAGTAGAGAGGAGGAAGAGGGAGGGGAAAGAGAGACGAGGAAGAGAGAGGAGGAAGAGAGAGGAGGAAGAGAGAGGAAGAGGAGAGATGAGGAAGAGATTGGAGGAAGCTAGAGGAGGAAGAGAGAAGAGGAGGAGTGAGGAGGAAGAGAGAAGATGAAGAGACAGGAGGAAGAGAGAGGAAGAGCAGAGAGGAGGAAGAGAGAGGAGGAAGAGAGCGGAAGAAGAGAGAGGAGGAAAAGAGAGGAGGAAGAGACAGGAAGAGCAGAGAGGAGGAGAAGAGAGGAGGAAGAGAGAGGAGGAAGAGATAGTTGGAAGAGAGAGGAGGAAGAGAGAGGAAGAGCAGAGAGGAGGAAGAGAGAGGAGGAAGAGAGAGGAGGAAGAAAGAGGAAGAGCAGAGAGGAGGAGGAGAGAGGAGGAAGAGAGAGGAGGAAGAGAGAGGAGGAATAGAGAGGAGAAGAGAAAGGAAGAGCAGAGAGGAGGAGAAGAGAGGAGGAATAGAGAGGAGGAAGAGAGAGGAGGAAGAGAGACGAGGAAGAGAGAGGAAGAGGACAGAGGAGTAAGAGGGAGGGGAAAGAGAGACGAGGAAGAGAGAGGAGGAGAAGAGAGGAGGAAGAGAGAGGAGGAAGAGAGAGGAGGAAGAGAGAGGAGTAGAGAGGAGGAAGAGGGAGGGGAAAGAGAGACGAGGAAGAGAGAGGAGGAAGAGAGAGGAGGAGGAGAGAGAAGGAAGAGGAAGGAGGGAGAGAGAGGAAGAGAGAGTAAGAGGAGAGAGGAGGAAGAGAGAGAAAGAGGAGAGAGTAGGAATAGAGAGGTGGAAGGGAGAGGAGGAAGAGAGAGAAGAAAGAGAGAGGAGGAAGAGAGAGGAGGAAGAGAGAGGAAGAGGAGAGAGGAGGAAGAGAGAGGAGGAAGAGAGAGGAAGAAGAGAAAGGAAGAGGAGAGAGGTGAAGAGAGAGGAGGAAGAGAGAGGAGGAAGAGTGAGGAGGAAGAGACAGGAAGAGCAGAGAGGAGGAAGAGAGAGGAGGAAGAGAGAGAAAGAGGAGAGAGTAGGAAGAGAGAGGAGGAAGGGAGAGGAGGAAGATAGAGGAGGAAGATAGAGGAGGAAGAGAGAGGAAGAGGAGAGAGGAGACGGAGAGAGAAGGAAGAGAGAGGAGGAAGAGAGAGGAGGAAGAGAGAGGAGGAAGAGAGAGGAAGAAGAGAAAGGAAGAGGAGAGAGGAGGAAGAGAGAGGCGGAAGAGAGAGGAGGAAGAGTGAGGTGAAAGAGAGAGGAAGAGGAGAGAGGAGGAAGAGGGAGGGGAAAGAGAGACGAGGAAGAGAGAGGAGGAAGAGAGAGGAGGAAGAGACAGGAAGAGCAGAGAGGAGGGGGAGAGAGGAGGAAGAGAGAGGAGGAAGAGAGAGGAGCAAGAGAGACGAGGAAGAGAGAGGAAGAGGAGAGAAGAGGAGAGAGGAGGAAGAGAGAGGAGGAAGAGAGAGGAGGAAGAGAGAGGAGGAAGATAGAGGAAGAGGAGAGCGGACGAAGAGAGAGGAGGAAGAGAGAGGAGGAAGAGACAGGAAGAGGAGAGAGGAGGAAGAGAGAGGAGGAAGAGAAAGGAGGAAGAGAGAGGAGGAAGAGAGTGGAGCAAGAGAGAGGAAGAGGAGAGAGGAGGATGAGAGAGGAGGAAGAGAGACGAGGATGAGAGAGGAGAAAGAGAGAGGAGGAAGATAGAGGAAAAAGAGAGAGGAGGAAGAGAGAGGACGAAGAGAGAGGAGGAAGAGTGAGGAGGAAGAGAGAAGAGGAAGAGAGAGAGAGGAGAGAAGAGAAGCGAGAGGAGGAAGAGAGAGGAAGAATAGAGAGGAGGAAGAGAGAAGAGGAAGAGAGAGGAGGAAGATAGAAGAAGAAGAGAGAGGAAGAAGAGAGTGGAGGAAGAGAGAGGAGGAAAAGAGAAGAGGAGGAGGAGGAGGAAGAGAGAGGAAGAAGAGAGAGGAGGAAGAGAGAGGAGGAAGAGAGAAGAGGAAGGGAGAGGAGGAAGAGAGAGGACGAAAAGAGAGGAGGAAGAGAGAGGAAGAGCAGAGAGGAGGAAGAGAGAGGAGAAAGAGAGAAGAAGAGGAGAGAGGAGGAAGATTGTGTTAGAAGAGAGTGGAGGAAGAGAGAGGAGGAAGAGAGAGGAGGAAGAAGAGGAAGAAGAGAGAGGAGGAAGAGATTGGAAGAGGAGAGAGGAGGAAGAGAGAGGAGGAAGAGATAGGAAGAAGAGAGTGGAGGAAGAGAGAGGAAGAGTAGAGAGGAGGAAGAGAGAGGAGGAAGAGAGAGGAAGAGGAGAGAGGAGGAAGAGAGAGGAGGAAGAGAGAGGAGGAAGAGAGAGGAGGAAGAGAGAGGAGGAAGAGAGAGGAAGAGGCGAGAGGAGGAAGAGAGAGAAGGAAGAGAGACGATGATGAGAGAGAAGGAAGAGAGAGGAGGAAGAGAGAGGAAGAGGAGAGAGGAGGAAGAGAGAGGAGGAAGAGAGACGAGGATGAGAGAGGAGGAAGAGAGAGGACGCAGAGAGCGGAGGAAGAGAGAGGAGGAAGAGAGATGAACAAGAGAGAGGAGGAAGAGAGAGGAGGAGGAGAGAGGAAGAGGACAGAGGAGGAGGAGAAACGAGGAAGAGAGAGGAGGAAGAGAGAGGAGGAAGAGAGAGGAGGAAGAGAGAGGAGGAAGAGAGAGGAGGAAGAGAGAGGAAGAGGAGAGAGGAGGAAGAGAGAGGAGGAAGTGAGAGGAGGATGAGAGAGGAGGATGAGAGAGGAGGAAGATAGAGGAAGAGCAGTGAGGAGGAAGAGAGAGGAGGAAGAGAGAGGAGGAAGAGAGATAAAGGAGAGGAAGAGGAGAGAGGAGCAATTGAGAGGAGGAAGAGAGAGGAAGAAGAGAGAGGAGGAAGAGAGAAGAGGAAGAGAGAGGAGGAAGAGACAGGAAGAGGAGAGAAGTGGAAGAGAGAGGAGGAACAGGGAGGATGAAGAGAGAGGAGGAGGAGAGAGGAGGAAGTGATAGGAGCAAGAGTGAGGAGGAAGAGATACGAGGATGAGAGAGGAGCAAGAGTGAGGAGGAAGAGAGAGGAATAGGAGAGAAGAGGAAGAGAGAGGAGGAAGAGAGAGGAGGAAGAGAGAGGAGGAAGAGAGAGGAGGATGAGAGAGGAGGAAGATAGAGGAAGGGGAGTGAGGAGGAGGAGAGAGGAGGAAGAGAGCGGAGGAAGAGTGAGGAGGAAGAGAGAGGAAGAGGGGAGAGGAGGAGGAGAGAGGAGGAAGAGAGAGGAGGAAGAGAGAGGAGGAAGAGAGAGGAGGAAGAGAGAGTAGGAAAAGAGAGGAGGAAGAGAGAGAAGGAAGAGAAAGGAAGAGCAGAGAGGAGGAAGAGAGAGGAGGAAGCGACATAAAGAAGAGAGAGGAAGAGGAGAGAGGAGGAATTGAGAGGACGAATAGAGAGGAGGAAGAGAGAGGAGGAAGAGAGAGGTGGAAGAGAGAGGAGGAAGATAGAGGAGGAAGAGAGAGGAGGAACAGAGAGTAAGAAGAGAGATGAGGAAGATAGAGGAAAAGGAGAGAGGAAGAGGAGAGAGGAGGAAGAGAGAGGAGGAAGAGAGAGGAGGAAGAGAGAGGAGGAAGAGAGAGGAGGAAGAGAGAGGAAGAAGATAGAGGAGGAAGAGAGAGGAGGAAGAGAGAGTAAGAAGAGAGATGAGGAAGAGAGAGGAAAAGGAGAGAGGAGGAAGAGAGAGGAGGAAGAGAGAGGAGGAAGAGAGAGGAGGAAGAGAGAGGAAGAGGAGAGAGGAGGAAGAGATAGGAAGAAGTGTGAGGAGGTAGAGAGACAAGGATGAGAGAGGAGCAAGAGTGAGGACGAAGAGACAGGAAGAGGAGAGAAGAGGAAGAGAGAGGAGGAAGAGAGAGGAGGAAGAGAGAGGAGGAAGAGAGAGGAAGAGGATAGAGAAAGAGGAGAGAGGAGGAAGATTGCGGTGGAAGAGAGAGGAGGAAGAGAGTGAAAAAGAAAGAGGAGGAAGAGAGAGGAAGAGCAGAGAGGAGGAAGAGAGAGGAGGAAGAGAGAAGAAGAGGAGAGAGGAGGAAGATTGTGTTGGAGGAGAGTGGAGGAAGGGAGAGGAGAAAGAGAGAGGAGGAAGAGAGAGGAGGAAGAGAGAGGAGGAAGAGAGAGGAAGAGGATAGAGGAAGAGGAGAGAGGAGGAAGAGAGAGGTGGAAGAGGAGGAGGAAGAGATGAACAAGAGAGAGGAGGAAGAGAGAGGAGGAGGAGAGAGGAAGAGGACAGAGGAGGAGGAGAAACAAGGAAGAGAGAGGAGGAAGAGAGAGGAGGAAGAGAGAGGAGGAAGAGAGAGGAGGATGAGAGAGGAGGAAGATAGAGGAAGAGGAGTGAGGAGGAGGAGAGAGGAGGAAGAGAGCGGAGGAAGTGTGAGGAGGAAGAGAGAGGAAGAGGGGAGAGGAGGAGGAGAGAGGAGGAAGAGAGAGGAGGATGAGAGATCAGGAGGATAGAGGAGGAAGAGAGAGGAGGAAGAGAGAGGAGGAAGAGAGACGAGGATGAAAGAGGAGCAAGAGTGAGGAGGAAGAGAGAGGAAGAGGAGAGAAGAGGAAGAGAGAGGAGGAAGAGAGAGGTGGAAGAGAGAGGAAGAAGAGAGAGGAGGAAGAGAGAGTAGGAAAAGAGAGGAGGAAGAGAGAGAAGTAAGAGAAAGGAAGAGCAGAGAGGAGGAAGAGAGAGGAGGAAGAGACATAAAGAAGAGAGAGGAAGAGGAGAGAGGAGGAATTGAGAGGACGAATAGAGAGGAGGAACAGGGAGGAGGAAGAGAGAGGAGGAGGAGAGAGTAGGAAGTGATAGGAGCAAGAGTGAGGAGGAAGAGATACGAGGATGAGAGAGGAGCAAGAGTGAGGAGGAAGAGAGAGGAATAGGAGAGAAGAGGAAGAGAGAGGAGGAAGAGAGAGGAGGAAGAGAGAGGAGGAAGAGAGAGGAAGAGGATAGAGGAAGAGGGAGAGGAGGAAGAGAGAGGTTTAAGAGGAGGAGGAAGAGATGAACAAGAGAGAGGAGGAAGAGAGAGGAGGAGGAGAGAGGAAGAGGACAGAGGAGGAGGAGAAACAAGGAAGAGAGAGGAGGAAGAGATAGGAAGAAGTGTGAGGAGGTAGAGAGACAAGGATGAGAGAGGAGCAAGAGTGAGGACGAAGAGACAGGAAGAGGGGAGAAGAGGAAGAGAGAGGAGGAAGAGAGAGGAGGAAGAGAGAGGAGGAAGAGAGAGGAAGAGGATAGAGAAAGAGGAGAGAGGAGGAAGATTGCGGTGGAAGAGAGAGGAGGAAGAGAGTGGAAAAAGAGAGAGGAGGAAGAGAGAGGAAGAGCAGAGAGGAGGAAGAGAGAGGAGGAGGAGAGAAGAAGAGGAGAGAGGAGGAAGATTGTGTTGGAGGAGAGTGGAGGAAGGGAGAGGAGAAAGAGAGAGGAGGAAGAGAGAAGAGGAAGAGACAGGAAGAGGAGAGAAGAGGAAGAGAGAGGAGGAAGAGAGAGGAGGAAGAGAGAGGAGGAAGAGTAAGGAAGAGGAGAGAGGAGAAAGAGGGAGGAGGAAGAGAGATAAAGGAGAGGAAGAGGAGAGAGGAGGAATTGAGAGGAGGAAGAGAGAGGAAGAAGAGAGAGGAGGAAGAGAGAAGAAGACGAGAGAGGAGGAATATTGTGTTGGAAGAGATTGGAGGAAGAGAGAGGAGGAAGAGAGAGGAGGAAGAGAGAGGAGGAAAAGACAGGAAGAGGAGAGAAGAGGAAGAGAGAGGAGGAACAGGGAGGAGGAAGAGAGAGGAGGAGGAAAGAGGAGGAAGTGATAGGAGCAAGAGTGAGGAGGAAGAGATACGAGGATGAGAGAGGAGCAAGAGTGAGGAGGAAGAGAGAAAATAGGAGAGAAGAGGAAGAGAGAGGAGGAAGAGAGAGGAGGAAGAGAGAGGAAGAGGATAGAGGATGAGGGAGAGGAGGAAGAGAGAGGTGGAAGAGGAGGAGGAAGAGATGAACAGGAGAGAGGAGGAAGAGAGAGGAGGAGGAGAGAGGAAGAGGACAGAGGAGGAGGAGAAACAAGGAAGAGAGAGGAGGAAGAGAGAGGAGGAAGGGAGAGGAGGAAGAGAGAGGAGGAAGAGAGAGGAAGAGGAGAGAGGAGGAAGAGAGAGGAGGAAGTGAGAAGAGGATGAGAGAGGAGGATGAGAGAGGAGGAAGATAGAGGAAGAGGAGTGAGGAGGAGGAGAGTGGAGGAAGAGAGAGGAGGAAGAGAGATAAAGGAGAGGAAGAGGAGAGAGGAGGAATTGAGAGTAGGAAGAGAGAGGAAGAAGAGAGAGGAGGAAGAGAGAAGAAGACGAGAGAGGAGGAAGATTGTGTTGGAAGAGATTGGAGGAAGAGAGAGGATGAAGAGACAGGAAGAGGAGAGAAGAGGAAGAGAGAGGAGGAACAGGGAGGAGGAAGAGAGAGGAGGAGGAGAGAGGAGGAAGTGATAGGAGCAAGAGTGAGGAGGAAGAGATACGAGGATGAGAGAGGAGCAAGAGTGAGGAGGAAGAGAGAGGAATAGGAGAGAAGAGGAAGAGAGAGGAGGAAGAGAGAGGAGGAAGAGAGAGGAGGAAGAGAGAGGAAGAGGAGAGAGGAGGAAGAGATAGGAAGAAGTGTGAGGAGGTAGAGAGACAAGGATGAGAGAGGAGCAAGAGTGAGGACGAAGAGACAGGAAGAGGAGAGAAGAGGAAGAGAGAGGAGGAAGAGAGAGGAGGAAGAGGGAGGAGGAAGAGAGAGGAAGAGGATAGAGAAAGAGGAGAGAGGAGGAAGATTGCGGTGGAAGAGAGAGGAGGAAGAGAGTGGAAAAAGAGAGAGGAGGAAGAGAGAGGAAGAGCAGAGAGGAGGAAGAGAGAGGAGGAAGAGAGAAGAAGAGGAGAGAGGAGGAAGATTGTGTTGGAGGAGAGTGGAGGAAGGGAGAGGAGAAAGAGAGAGGAGGAAGAGAGAGGAGGAAGAGACAGGAAGAGGAGAGAAGAGGAAGAGAGAGGAGATAGAGAGAGGAGGAAGAGAGAGGAAGAGAAGAGAGAAGGAAGAGAGAGGAGGAGGAGAGAGGAGGATGAGAGAGGAGGAAGAGAGAGGAGGAAGAGTAAGGAAGAGGAGAGAGGAGGAAGAGATAGGAGGAAGAGAGATAAAGGAGAGGAAGAGGAGAGAGGAGGAATTGAGAGGAGGAAGAGAGAGGAAGAAGAGAGAGGAGGAAGAGAGAAGAAGACGAGAGAGGAGGAATATTGTGTTGGAAGAGATTGGAGGAAGAGAGAGGAGGAAGAGAGAGGAGGAAGAGATAGGAGGAAGAGACAGGAAGAGGAGAGAAGAGGAAGAGAGAGGAGGAACAGGGAGGAGGAAGAGAGAGGAGGAGGAGAGAGGAGGAAGTGATAGGAGGAAGAGTGAGCAGGAAGAGATACGAGGATGAGAGAGGAGCAAGAGTGAGGAGGAAGAGAGAGGAATAGGAGAGAAGAGGAAGAGAGAGGAGGAAGAGAGAGGAGGAAGAGAGAGGAGGAAGAGAGAGGAAGAGGATAGAGGAAGAGGAGAGAGGAGGAAGAGAGAGGTGGAAGAGGAGGAGGAAGAGATGAACAAGAGAGAGGAGGAAGAGAGAAGAGGAGGAGAGAGGAAGAGGACAGAGGAGGAGGAGAAACAAGGAAGAGAGAGGAGGAAGAGAGAGGAGGAAGAGAGAGGAAGAGGGGAGAGGAGGAGGAGAGAGGAGGAAGAGAGAGGTGGAAGAGAGAGGAAGAAGAGAGAGGAGGAAGAGAGAGTAGGAAAAGAGAGGAGGAAGAGAGAGAAGGAAGAGAAAGGAAGAGCAGAGAGGAGGAAGAGAGAGGAGGAAGAGACATAAAGAAGAGAGAGGAAGAGGAGAGAGGAGGAATTGAGAGGAGGAAGAGAGAGGAAGAAGAGAGAGGAGGAAGAGAGAAGAAGACGAGAGAGGAGGAATATTGTGTTGGAAGAGATTGGAGGAAGAGAGAGGAGGAAGAGAGAGGAGGAAGAGAGAGGAGGAAGAGAGAGGAAGAGGATAGAGGAAGAGGAGAGAGGAGGAAGAGAGAGGTGGAAGAGGAGGAGGAAGAGATGAACAAGAGAGAGGAGGAAGAGAGAGGAGGAGGAGAGAGGAAGAGGACAGAGGAGGAGGAGAAACAAGGAAGAGAGAGGAGGAAGAGAGAGGAGGAAGAGAGAGGAGGAAGAGAGAGGAAGAGGAGAGAGGAGGAAGAGAGAGGAGGAAGTGAGAGGAGGATGAGAGAGGAGGATGAGAGAGGAGGAAGATAGAGAAAGAGGAGTGAGGAGGAGGAGAGAGGAGGAAGAGAGAGGAGGAAGAGAGATGAACAAGAGAGAGGAGGAAGAGAGAGGAGGAGGAGAGAGGAAGAGGACAGAGGAGGAGGAGAAACGAGGAAGAGAGAGGAGGAAGAGAGAGGAGGAAGAGAGAGGAGGAAGAGAGAGGAGGAAGAGAGAGGAGGAAGAGAGAGGAAGAGGAGAGAGGAGGAGGAGAGAGAAGGAAGAGAGAGGAGGAAGAGAGAGTAAGAAGAGAGATGAGGAAGAGAGAGGAAAAGGAGAGAGGAGGAAGAGAGAGGAGGAAGAGAGAGGAGGAAGAGAGAGGAGGAAGAGAGAGGAAGAGGAGAGAGGAGGAAGAGATAGGAAGAAGTGTGAGGAGGTAGAGAGACAAGGATGAGAGAGGAGCAAGAGTGAGGACGAAGAGACAGGAAGAGGAGAGAAGAGGAAGAGAGAGGAGGAAGAGAGAGGAGGAAGAGAGAGGAGGAAGAGAGAGGAAGAGGATAGAGAAAGAGGAGAGAGGAGGAAGATTGCGGTGGAAGAGAGAGGAGGAAGAGAGTGGAAAAAGAAAGAGGAGGAAGAGAGAGGAAGAGCAGAGAGGAGGAAGAGAGAGGAGGAAGAGAGAAGAAGAGGAGAGAGGAGGAAGATTGTGTTGGAGGAGAGTGGAGGAAGGGAGAGGAGAAAGAGAGAGGAGGAAGAGAGAGGAGGAAGAGAGAGGAGGAAGAGAGAGGAAGAGGATAGAGGAAGAGGAGAGAGGAGGAAGAGAGAGGTGGAAGAGGAGGAGGAAGAGATGAACAAGAGAGAGGAGGAAGAGAGAGGAGGAGGAGAGAGGAAGAGGACAGAGGAGGAGGAGAAACAAGGAAGAGAGAGGAGGAAGAGAGAGGAGGAAGAGAGAGGAGGAAGAGAGAGGAGGATGAGAGAGGAGGAAGATAGAGGAAGAGGAGTGAGGAGGAGGAGAGAGGAGGAAGAGAGCGGAGGAAGTGTGAGGAGGAAGAGAGAGGAAGAGGGGAGAGGAGGAGGAGAGAGGAGGAAGAGAGAGGAGGATGAGAGATCAGGAGGATAGAGGAGGAAGAGAGAGGAGGAAGAGAGAGGAGGAAGAGAGACGAGGATGAAAGAGGAGCAAGAGTGAGGAGGAAGAGAGAGGAAGAGGAGAGAAGAGGAAGAGAGAGGAGGAAGAGAGAGGTGGAAGAGAGAGGAAGAAGAGAGAGGAGGAAGAGAGAGTAGGAAAAGAGAGGAGGAAGAGAGAGAAGTAAGAGAAAGGAAGAGCAGAGAGGAGGAAGAGAGAGGAGGAAGAGACCTAAAGAAGAGAGAGGAAGAGGAGAGAGGAGGAATTGAGAGGACGAATAGAGAGGAGGAACAGGGAGGAGGAAGAGAGAGGAGGAGGAGAGAGTAGGAAGTGATAGGAGCAAGAGTGAGGAGGAAGAGATACGAGGATGAGAGAGGAGCAAGAGTGAGGAGGAAGAGAGAGGAATAGGAGAGAAGAGGAAGAGAGAGGAGGAAGAGAGAGGAGGAAGAGAGAGGAGGAAGAGAGAGGAAGAGGATAGAGGAAGAGGGAGAGGAGGAAGAGAGAGGTTTAAGAGGAGGAGGAAGAGATGAACAAGAGAGAGGAGGAAGAGAGAGGAGGAGGAGAGAGGAAGAGGACAGAGGAGGAGGAGAAACAAGGAAGAGAGAGGAGGAAGAGATAGGAAGAAGTGTGAGGAGGTAGAGAGACAAGGATGAGAGAGGAGCAAGAGTGAGGACGAAGAGACAGGAAGAGGGGAGAAGAGGAAGAGAGAGGAGGAAGAGAGAGGAGGAAGAGAGAGGAGGAAGAGAGAGGAAGAGGATAGAGAAAGAGGAGAGAGGAGGAAGATTGCGGTGGAAGAGAGAGGAGGAAGAGAGTGGAAAAAGAGAGAGGAGGAAGAGAGAGGAAGAGCAGAGAGGAGGAAGAGAGAGGAGGAAGAGAGAAGAAGAGGAGAGAGGAGGAAGATTGTGTTGGAGGAGAGTGGAGGAAGGGAGAGGAGAAAGAGAGAGGAGGAAGAGAGAAGAGGAAGAGACAGGAAGAGGAGAGAAGAGGAAGAGAGAGGAGGAAGAGAGAGGAGGAAGAGAGAGGAGGAAGAGTAAGGAAGAGGAGAGAGGAGGAAGAGGGAGGAGGAAGAGAGATAAAGGAGAGGAAGAGGAGAGAGGAGGAATTGAGAGGAGGAAGAGAGAGGAAGAAGAGAGAGGAGGAAGAGAGAAGAAGACGAGAGAGGAGGAATATTGTGTTGGAAGAGATTGGAGGAAGAGAGAGGAGGAAGAGAGAGGAGGAAGAGAGAGGAGGAAAAGACAGGAAGAGGAGAGAAGAGGAAGAGAGAGGAGGAAGAGGGAGGAGGAAGAGAGAGGAGGAGGAGAGAGGAGGAAGTGATAGGAGCAAGAGTGAGGAGGAAGAGATACGAGGATGAGAGAGGAGCAAGAGTGAGGAGGAAGAGAGAGGAATAGGAGAGAAGAGGAAGAGAGAGGAGGAAGAGAGAGGAGGAAGAGAGAGGAGGAAGAGAGAAGAAGAGGAGAGAGGAGGAAGATTGTGTTGGAGGAGAGTGGAGGAAGGGAGAGGAGAAAGAGAGAGGAGGAAGAGAGAGGAGGAAGAGACAGGAAGAGGAGAGAAGAGGAAGAGAGAGGAGATAGAGAGAGGAGGAAGAGAGAGGAAGAGAAGAGAGAAGGAAGAGAGAGGAGGAGGAGAGAGGAGGATGAGAGAGGAGGAAGAGAGAGGAGGAAGAGTAAGGAAGAGGAGAGAGGAGGAAGAGATAGGAGGAAGAGAGATAAAGGAGAGGAAGAGGAGAGAGGAGGAATTGAGAGGAGGAAGAGAGAGGAAGAAGAGAGAGGAGGAAGAGAGAAGAAGACGAGAGAGGAGGAATATTGTGTTGGAAGAGATTGGAGGAAGAGAGAGGAGGAAGAGAGAGGAGGAAGAGATAGGAGGAAGAGACAGGAAGAGGAGAGAAGAGGAAGAGAGAGGAGGAACAGGGAGGAGGAAGAGAGAGGAGGAGGAGAGAGGAGGAAGTGATAGGAGGAAGAGTGAGGAGGAAGAGATACGAGGATGAGAGAGGAGCAAGAGTGAGGAGGAAGAGAGAGGAATAGGAGAGAAGAGGAAGAGAGAGGAGGAAGAGAGAGGAGGAAGAGAGAGGAGGAAGAGAGAGGAAGAGGATAGAGGAAGAGGAGAGAGGAGGAAGAGAGAGGTGGAAGAGGAGGAGGAAGAGATGAACAAGAGAGAGGAGGAAGAGAGAAGAGGAGGAGAGAGGAAGAGGACAGAGGAGGAGGAGAAACAAGGAAGAGAGAGGAGGAAGAGAGAGGAGGAAGAGAGAGGAAGAGGGGAGAGGAGGAGGAGAGAGGAGGAAGAGAGAGGTGGAAGAGAGAGGAAGAAGAGAGAGGAGGAAGAGAGAGTAGGAAAAGAGAGGAGGAAGAGAGAGAAGGAAGAGAAAGGAAGAGCAGAGAGGAGGAAGAGAGAGGAGGAAGAGACATAAAGAAGAGAGAGGAAGAGGAGAGAGGAGGAATTGAGAGGAGGAAGAGAGAGGAAGAAGAGAGAGGAGGAAGAGAGAAGAAGACGAGAGAGGAGGAATATTGTGTTGGAAGAGATTGGAGGAAGAGAGAGGAGGAAGAGAGAGGAGGAAGAGAGAGGAGGAAGAGAGAGGAAGAGGATAGAGGAAGAGGAGAGAGGAGGAAGAGAGAGGTGGAAGAGGAGGAGGAAGAGATGAACAAGAGAGAGGAGGAAGAGAGAGGAGGAGGAGAGAGGAAGAGGACAGAGGAGGAGGAGAAACAAGGAAGAGAGAGGAGGAAGAGAGAGGAGGAAGAGAGAGGAGGAAGAGAGAGGAGGAAGAGAGAGGAGGAAGAGACAGGAAGAGGAGAGAGGAGGAAGAGAGAGGAGGAAGTGAGAGGAGGATGAGAGAGGAGGATGAGAGAGGAGGAAGATAGAGGAAGAGGAGTGAGGAGGAGGAGAGAGGAGGAAGAGAGAGGAGGAAGAGAGATGAACAAGAGAGAGGAGGAAGAGAGAGGAGGAGGAGAGAGGAAGAGGACAGAGGAGGAGGAGAAACGAGGAAGAGAGAGGAGGAAGAGAGAGGAGGAAGAGTGAGGAGGAAGAGAGAGGAGGAAGAGAGAGGAGGAAGAGAGAGGAAGAGGAGAGAGGAGGAGGAGAGAGAAGGAAGAGAGAGGAGGAAGAGAGAAGAGGAAAAGAGAGGAAGAAGAGAGAGGAAGAAGAGAAAGGAAGAGGAGAGAGGAGGAAGAGAGAGGAGGAAGAGAGAGGAGGAAGAGTGAGGAGAAAGAGAGAGGAAGAGGAGAGCGGAGGAAGAGGGAGGGGAAAGAGAGACGAGGAAGAGAGGGGAGGAAGAGAGAGGAGGAAGAGAGAGGAGGAAGAGAGAGGAAGAGGAGAGAGGAGGAGGAGAGAGAAGGGAGAGAGAGGAGGAAGAGAGAGGATGAAGAGACAGGAGGAAGAGAGACGAGGAAGAGAGAGAGGACGAAGAGAGATTAGGAAGAAAGAGGAAGAGGAGAGAGGAGGAAGAGAGAGGAGGAAGAGAGAGGAGGAACAGAGAGGAGGAGAGAGGAGGAAGAGTGAGGGGAAAGAGAGACGAGGAAGAGAGAGGAGGAAGAGAGAGGAGGAAGAGAGAGGAGGAAGAGAGAAGAGGGAGATAGAGGAAGAGCAGAGAGGAGCAGAAGAGAGGAGGAAGAGAGAGGAGGAAGAGAGAGGAGGAAGAGAGAGGAAGAGAAGAGAGGAGGAAGAGAGAGGAGGAAGAGAAAGGAGGAACAGAGAGGAGGAGAGAGGAGGAAGAATGAGGGGAAAGAGAGACGAGGAAGAGAGAGGAGGAAGATAGAGTAGCAAGAGAGAGGTGGAAAGGAGAGGAAGAAGAGAGAGGAAGAGGAGAGGAGGAAGAGAGAGGAGGGATAGAGAGGAGAAGAGAAAGGAAGAGCAGAGAGGAGGAGAAGAGAGAAGGTAGAGAGAGAAGGAAGAGAGAGGAAGAAGAGAGAGGAAGAGGAGAGAGGATGAAGAGAGTGGAGAAAGAGAGAAGAAGAGAGAGTAAGAGGAGAAAGGAGGAAGAGAGAGAAAGAGGAGAGAGTAGGAAGAGAGAGGAGTAAGGGAGAGGAGGAAGAGAGAGGAGGAAGAGAGAGGAGGAAGAGACAGGAAGAGCAGAGAGGAGGAGAAGAGAGGAGGAAGAGAGAGGAGGAAGACAGAGGAGGAAGAGGGAGGAGAAAGAGAGAAGAGGAAGAGAGAGGAGGAAGAGAGAGGAGGAAGAAAGAGGAAGAGGAGAGAGGAGGAAGAGAGAGGAAGAAGACAGAGGAGTAAGAGATTGGAGGAAGAGAGAGGAGGAAGAGAGAGGAGGAAGAGAGAGGAAGAGGAGAGAGGAGGAAGAGGGTGGGGAAAGAGAGAGGAGGAAGACAGAGGAGGAAGAGAGAGGAGGAAGAGAGAGGAGGAAGAGACAGGAATAAGAGAGAGGAAGAGGAGAGAGGAGGAAGAGAGAGGAGGAAGAGACAGGAAGAGCAGAGAGGAGGAGGAGAGAGGAGGAAGAGAGAGGAGGAAGAGAGAGGAGGAAGAGAGAGGAGGAAGAGAGAGGAGGAAGAGAGAGGAAGAAGAGAGAGGAAGAGGAGAGAGGAGGAAGAGAGAGGAGGAAGAGAGAGGAGGAAGAGAGAGGAGAAAGAGAGACGAGGAAGAGAGAGGAGGAAGAGAGAGGAGGAAGAAAGAGGAAGAGTAGAGAGGAGGAGGAGAGAGGAGGAAGAGAGAAGAGGAAGAGAGAGGATGAAGAGAGAGGAGGAAGAGTGAGGAAGTGGAGAGAACAGGAGGAGAGAGGAGGAAGAGAGAGGAGGAAGAGAGAGGAGGAAGAGAGAGGAAGAGGAGAGTGGAGGAAGAGATTGGAGGAAGAGAGAGGAGGAAGACAGAAGAGGAAGAGAGAGGAGGAAGAGAGAGGAGGAAGACACAGGAGGAAGAGAGAGGAAGAGGAGAGAGGAGGAAGAGAGAGGAGGAAGAGAGAGGAAGAAGAGAGAGGAGGAAGAGATTGGAGAAAGAGAGAGGAGGAAGAGAGAGGAGGAAGAGAGAGGAAGAGGAGAGAGGAGGACGAGGGTGCTGAAAGAGAGACGAGGAAGAGAGAGGAGGAAGAGAGAGGAAGAGGATAGAGAAAGAGGAGAGAGGAGGAAGATTGCGGTTGAAGAGAGAGGAGGAAGAGAGTGGAAAAAGAGAGAGGAGGAAGAGAGAGGAAGAGCAGAGAGGAGGAAGAGAGAGGAGGAAGAGAGAAGAAGAGGAGAGAGGAGGAAGATTGTGTTGGAGGAGAGTGGAGGAAGGGAGAGGAGAAAGAGAGAGGAGGAAGAGAGAGGAGGAAGAGACAGGAAGAGGAGAGAAGAGGAAGAGAGAGGAGATAGAGAGAGGAGGAAGAGAGAGGAAGAGAAGAGAGAAGGAAGAGAGAGGAGGAGGAGAGAGGAGGATGAGAGAGGAGGAAGAGAGAGGAGTAAGAGTAAGGAAGAGGAGAGAGGAGGAAGAGATAGGAGGAAGAGAGATAAAGGAGAGG
This sequence comes from Strix occidentalis, assembly GCA_030819815.1. Lineage (NCBI taxonomy): Eukaryota > Metazoa > Chordata > Aves > Strigiformes > Strigidae > Strix > Strix occidentalis. Next base: position 77,243 of record JASWHU010000344.1, read on the forward strand.
AAGAGGAGAGAGGAGGAATTGAGAGGAGGAAGAGAGAGGAAGAAGAGAGAGGAGGAAGAGAGAAGAAGACGAGAGAGGAGGAATATTGTGTTGGAAGAGATTGGAGGAAGAGAGAGGAGGAAGAGAGAGGAGGAAGAGATAGGAGGAAGAGACAGGAAGAGGAGAGAAGAGGAAGAGAGAGGAGGAACAGGGAGGAGGAAGAGAGAGGAGGAGGAGAGAGGAGGAAGTGATAGGAGGAAGAGTGAGGAGGAAGAGATACGAGGATGAGAGAGGAGCAAGAGTGAGGAGGAAGAGAGAGGAATAGGAGAGAAGAGGAAGAGAGAGGAGGAAGAGAGAGGAGGAAGAGAGAGGAGGAAGAGAGAGGAAGAGGATAGAGGAAGAGGAGAGAGGAGGAAGAGAGAGGTGGAAGAGGAGGAGGAAGAGATGAACAAGAGAGAGGAGGAAGAGAGAAGAGGAGGAGAGAGGAAGAGGACAGAGGAGGAGGAGAAACAAGGAAGAGAGAGGAGGAAGAGAGAGGAGGAAGAGAGAGGAAGAGGGGAGAGGAGGAGGAGAGAGGAGGAAGAAAGAGGTGGAAGAGAGAGGAAGAAGAGAGAGGAGGAAGAGAGAGTAGGAAAAGAGAGGAGGAAGAGAGAGAAGGAAGAGAAAGGAAGAGCAGAGAGGAGGAAGAGAGAGGAGGAAGAGACATAAAGAAGAGAGAGGAAGAGGAGAGAGGAGGAATTGAGAGGAGGAAGAGAGAGGAAGAAGAGAGAGGAGGAAGAGAGAAGAAGACGAGAGAGGAGGAATATTGTGTTGGAAGAGATTGGAGGAAGAGAGAGGAGGAAGAGAGAGGAGGAAGAGAGAGGAGGAAGAGAGAGGAAGAGGATAGAGGAAGAGGAGAGAGGAGGAAGAGAGAGGTGGAAGAGGAGGAGGAAGAGTGAGGAGAAAGAGAGAGGAAGAGGAGAGCGGAGGAAGAGGGAGGGGAAAGAGAGACGAGGAAGAGAGAGGAGGAAGAGAGAGGAGGAAGAGAGAGGAGGAAGAGAGAGGAAGAGGAGAGAGGAGGAGGAGAGAGAAGGGAGAGAGAGGAGGAAGAGAGAGGAGGAAGAGAGAGGAGGAAGAGAGAGGAGGAAGAGAGAGGAGGAAGAGAGAGGAAGAGGAGAGAGGAGGAAGAGAGAGGAGGAAGTGAGAGGAGGATGAGAGAGGAGGATGAGAGAGGAGGAAGATAGAGGAAGAGGAGTGAGGAGGAAGAGAGAGGAGGAAGAGAGAGGAGGAAGAGAGATAAAGGAGAGGAAGAGGAGAGAGGAGGAATTGAGAGGAGGAAGAGAGAGGAAGAAGAGAGAGGAGGAAGAGAGAAGAGGAAGAGAGAGGAGGAAGAGACAGGAAGAGGAGAGAAGTGGAAGAGAGAGGAGGAACAGGGAGGATGAAGAGAGAGGAGGAGGAGAGAGGAGGAAGTGATAGGAGCAAGAGTGAGGAGGAAGAGATACGAGGATGAGAGAGGAGCAAGAGTGAGGAGGAAGAGAGAGGAATAGGAGAGAAGAGGAAGAGAGAGGAGGAAGAGAGAGGAGGAAGAGAGAGGAGGAAGAGAGAGGAGGATGAGAGAGGAGGAAGATAGAGGAAGGGGAGTGAGGAGGAGGAGAGAGGAGGAAGAGAGCGGAGGAAGAGTGAGGAGGAAGAGAGAGGAAGAGGGGAGAGGAGGAGGAGAGAGGAGGAAGAGAGAGGAGGAAGAGAGAGGAGGAAGAGAGAGGAGGAAGAGAGAGTAGGAAAAGAGAGGAGGAAGAGAGAGAAGGAAGAGAAAGGAAGAGCAGAGAGGAGGAAGAGAGAGGAGGAAGCGACATAAAGAAGAGAGAGTAAGAGGAGAGAGGAGGAATTGAGAGGACGAATAGAGAGGAGGAAGAGAGAGGAGGAAGAGAGAGGTGGAAGAGAGAGGAGGAAGATAGAGGAGGAAGAGAGAGGAGGAACAGAGAGTAAGAAGAGAGATGAGGAAGAGAGAGGAAAAGAAGAGAGGAAGAGGAGAGAGGAGGAAGAGAGAGGAGGAAGAGAGAGGAGGAAGAGAGAGGAGGAAGAGAGAGGAGGAAGAGAGAGGAAGAAGATAGAGGAGGAAGAGAGAGGAGGAAGAGAGAGTAAGAAGAGAGATGAGGAAGAGGGAGGAAAAGGAGAGAGGAGGAAGAGAGAGGAGGAAGAGAGAGGAGGCAGATAGAGGAGGAAGAGAGAGGAAGAGGAGAGAGGAGGAAGAGATAGGAAGAAGTGTGAGGAGGTAGAGAGACAAGGATGAGAGAGGAGCAAGAGTGAGGACGAAGAGACAGGAAGAGGAGAGAAGAGGAAGAGAGAGGAGGAAGAGAGAGGAGGAAGAGAGAGGAGGAAGAGAGAGGAAGAGGATAGAGAAAGAGGAGAGAGGAGGAAGATTGCGGTGGAAGAGAGAGGAGGAAGAGAGTGGAAAAAGAAAGAGGAGGAAGAGAGAGGAAGAGCAGAGAGGAGGAAGAGAGAGGAGGAAGAGAGAAGAAGAGGAGAGAGGAGGAAGATTGTGTTGGAGGAGAGTGGAGGAAGGGAGAGGAGAAAGAGAGAGGAGGAAGAGAGAGGAGGAAGAGAGAGGAGGAAGAGAGAGGAAGAGGATAGAGGAAGAGGAGAGAGGAGGAAGAGAGAGGTGGAAGAGGAGGAGGAAGAGATGAACAAGAGAGAGGAGGAAGAGAGAGGAGGAGGAGAGAGGAAGAGGACAGAGGAGGAGGAGAAACAAGGAAGAGAGAGGAGGAAGAGAGAGGAGGAAGAGAGAGGAGGAAGAAAGAGGAGGATGAGAGAGGAGGAAGATAGAGGAAGAGGAGTGAGGAGGAGGAGAGAGGAGGAAGAGAGCGGAGGAAGTGTGAGGAGGAAGAGAGAGGAAGAGGGGAGAGGAGGAGGAGAGAGGAGGAAGAGAGAGGAGGATGAGAGATCAGGAGGATAGAGGAGGAAGAGAGAGGAGGAAGAGAGAGGAGGAAGAGAGACGAGGATGAAAGAGGAGCAAGAGTGAGGAGGAAGAGAGAGGAAGAGGAGAGAAGAGGAAGAGAGAGGAGGAAGAGAGAGGTGGAAGAGAGAGGAAGAAGAGAGAGGAGGAAGAGAGAGTAGGAAAAGAGAGGAGGAAGAGAGAGAAGTAAGAGAAAGGAAGAGCAGAGAGGAGGAAGAGAGAGGAGGAAGAGACATAAAGAAGAGAGAGGAAGAGGAGAGAGGAGGAATTGAGAGGACGAATAGAGAGGAGGAACAGGGAGGAGGAAGAGAGAGGAGGAGGAGAGAGTAGGAAGTGATAGGAGCAAGAGTGAGGAGGAAGAGATACGAGGATGAGAGAGGAGCAAGAGTGAGGAGGAAGAGAGAGGAATAGGAGAGAAGAGGAAGAGAGAGGAGGAAGAGAGAGGAGGAAGAGAGAGGAGGAAGAGAGAGGAAGAGGATAGAGGAAGAGGGAGAGGAGGAAGAGAGAGGTTTAAGAGGAGGAGGAAGAGATGAACAAGAGAGAGGAGGAAGAGAGAGGAGGAGGAGAGAGGAAGAGGACAGAGGAGGAGGAGAAACAAGGAAGAGAGAGGAGGAAGAGATAGGAAGAAGTGTGAGGAGGTAGAGAGACAAGGATGAGAGAGGAGCAAGAGTGAGGACGAAGAGACAGGAAGAGGGGAGAAGAGGAAGAGAGAGGAGGAAGAGAGAGGAGGAAGAGAGAGGAGGAAGAGAGAGGAAGAGGATAGAGAAAGAGGAGAGAGGAGGAAGATTGCGGTGGAAGAGAGAGGAGGAAGAGAGTGGAAAAAGAGAGAGGAGGAAGAGAGAGGAAGAGCAGAGAGGAGGAAGAGAGAGGAGGAGGAGAGAAGAAGAGGAGAGAGGAGGAAGATTGTGTTGGAGGAGAGTGGAGGAAGGGAGAGGAGAAAGAGAGAGGAGGAAGAGAGAAGAGGAAGAGACAGGAAGAGGAGAGAAGAGGAAGAGAGAGGAGGAAGAGAGAGGAGGAAGAGAGAGGAGGAAGAGTAAGGAAGAGGAGAGAGGAGGAAGAGGGAATAGGAAGAGAGATAAAGGAGAGGAAGAGGAGAGAGGAGGAATTGAGAGGAGGAAGAGAGAGGAAGAAGAGAGAGGAGGAAGAGAGAAGAAGACGAGAGAGGAGGAATATTGTGTTGGAAGAGATTGGAGGAAGAGAGAGGAGGAAGAGAGAGGAGGAAGAGAGAGGAGGAAAAGACAGGAAGAGGAGAGAAGAGGAAGAGAGAGGAGGAACAGGGAGGAGGAAGAGAGAGGAGGAGGAAAGAGGAGGAAGTGATAGGAGCAAGAGTGAGGAGGAAGAGATACGAGGATGAGAGAGGAGCAAGAGTGAGGAGGAAGAGAGAAAATAGGAGAGAAGAGGAAGAGAGAGGAGGAAGAGAGAGGAGGAAGAGAGAGGAAGAGGATAGAGGATGAGGGAGAGGAGGAAGAGAGAGGTGGAAGAGGAGGAGGAAGAGATGAACAGGAGAGAGGAGGAAGAGAGAGGAGGAGGAGAGAGGAAGAGGACAGAGGAGGAGGAGAAACAAGGAAGAGAGAGGAGGAAGAGAGAGGAGGAAGGGAGAGGAGGAAGAGAGAGGAGGAAGAGAGAGGAAGAGGAGAGAGGAGGAAGAGAGAGGAGGAAGTGAGAAGAGGATGAGAGAGGAGGATGAGAGAGGAGGAAGATAGAGGAAGAGGAGTGAGGAGGAGGAGAGAGGAGGAAGAGAGAGGAGGAAGAGAGATAAAGGAGAGGAAGAGGAGAGAGGAGGAATTGAGAGTAGGAAGAGAGAGGAAGAAGAGAGAGGAGGAAGAGAGAAGAAGACGAGAGAGGAGGAAGATTGTGTTGGAAGAGATTGGAGGAAGAGAGAGGATGAAGAGACAGGAAGAGGAGAGAAGAGGAAGAGAGAGGAGGAACAGGGAGGAGGAAGAGAGAGGAGGAGGAGAGAGGAGGAAGTGATAGGAGCAAGAGTGAGGAGGAAGAGATACGAGGATGAGAGAGGAGCAAGAGTGAGGAGGAAGAGAGAGGAATAGGAGAGAAGAGGAAGAGAGAGGAGGAAGAGAGAGGAGGAAGAGAGAGGAGGAAGAGAGAGGAAGAGGAGAGAGGAGGAAGAGATAGGAAGAAGTGTGAGGAGGTAGAGAGACAAGGATGAGAGAGGAGCAAGAGTGAGGACGAAGAGACAGGAAGAGGAGAGAAGAGGAAGAGAGAGGAGGAAGAGAGAGGAGGGAGAGGGAGGAGGAAGAGAGAGGAAGAGGATAGAGAAAGAGGAGAGAGGAGGAAGATTGCGGTGGAAGAGAGAGGAGGAAGAGAGTGGAAAAAGAGAGAGGAGGAAGAGAGAGGAAGAGCAGAGAGGAGGAAGAGAGAGGAGGAAGAGAGAAGAAGAGGAGAGAGGAGGAAGATTGTGTTGGAGGAGAGTGGAGGAAGGGAGAGGAGAAAGAGAGAGGAGGAAGAGAGAGGAGGAAGAGACAGGAAGAGGAGAGAAGAGGAAGAGAGAGGAGATAGAGAGAGGAGGAAGAGAGAGGAAGAGAAGAGAGAAGGAAGAGAGAGGAGGAGGAGAGAGGAGGATGAGAGAGGAGGAAGAGAGAGGAGGAAGAGTAAGGAAGAGGAGAGAGGAGGAAGAGATAGGAGGAAGAGAGATAAAGGAGAGGAAGAGGAGAGAGGAGGAATTGAGAGGAGGAAGAGAGAGGAAGAAGAGAGAGGAGGAAGAGAGAAGAAGACGAGAGAGGAGGAATATTGTGTTGGAAGAGATTGGAGGAAGAGAGAGGAGGAAGAGAGAGGAGGAAGAGATAGGAGGAAGAGACAGGAAGAGGAGAGAAGAGGAAGAGAGAGGAGGAACAGGGAGGAGGAAGAGAGAGGAGGAGGAGAGAGGAGGAAGTGATAGGAGGAAGAGTGAGGAGGAAGAGATACGAGGATGAGAGAGGAGCAAGAGTGAGGAGGAAGAGAGAGGAATAGGAGAGAAGAGGAAGAGAGAGGAGGAAGAGAGAGGAGGAAGAGAGAGGAGGAAGAGAGAGGAAGAGGATAGAGGAAGAGGAGAGAGGAGGAAGAGAGAGGTGGAAGAGGAGGAGGAAGAGATGAACAAGAGAGAGGAGGAAGAGAGAAGAGGAGGAGAGAGGAAGAGGACAGAGGAGGAGGAGAAACAAGGAAGAGAGAGGAGGAAGAGAGAGGAGGAAGAGAGAGGAAGAGGGGAGAGGAGGAGGAGAGAGGAGGAAGAGAGAGGTGGAAGAGAGAGGAAGAAGAGAGAGGAGGAAGAGAGAGTAGGAAAAGAGAGGAGGAAGAGAGAGAAGGAAGAGAAAGGAAGAGCAGAGAGGAGGAAGAGAGAGGAGGAAGAGACATAAAGAAGAGAGAGGAAGAGGAGAGAGGAGGAATTGAGAGGAGGAAGAGAGAGGAAGAAGAGAGAGGAGGAAGAGAGAAGAAGACGAGAGAGGAGGAATATTGTGTTGGAAGAGATTGGAGGAAGAGAGAGGAGGAAGAGAGAGGAGGAAGAGAGAGGAGGAAGAGAGAGGAAGAGCATAGAGGAAGAGGAGAGAGGAGGAAGAGAGAGGTGGAAGAGGAGGAGGAAGAGATGAACAAGAGAGAGGAGGAAGAGAGAGGAGGAGGAGAGAGGAAGAGGACAGAGGAGGAGGAGAAACAAGGAAGAGAGAGGAGGAAGAGAGAGAGGAAGAGAGAGGAGGAAGAGAGAGGAAGAGGAGAGAGGAGGAAGAGAGAGGAGGAAGTGAGAGGAGGATGAGAGAGGAGGAAGAGAGAGGAAGAGGATAGAGAAAGAGGAGAGAGGAGGAAGATTGCGGTGGAAGAGAGAGGAGGAAGAGAGTGGAAAAGAAAGAGAGAGAGAGGAAGAGAGAGGAGAGCAGAGAGGAGGAAGAGAGAGGAGGAAGAGAGAAGAAGAGGGAGAGAGGAGGAAGATTGTGTTGGAGGAGAGTGGAGGAAGGGAGAGGAGAAAGAGTGAGGAGGAAGAGAGAGGAGGAAGAGAGAGGAGGAAGAGAGAGGAAGAGGATAGAGGAAGAGGAGAGAGGAGGAAGAGAGAGGTGGAAGAGGAGGAGGAAGAGATGAACAAGAGAGAGGAGGAAGAGAGAGGAGGAGGAGAGAGGAAGAGGACAGAGGAGGAGGAGAAACAAGGAAGAGAGAGGAGGAAGAGAGAGGAGGAAGAGAGAGGAGGAAGAGAGAGGAGGATGAGAGAGGAGGAAGATAGAGGAAGAGGAGTGAGGAGGAGGAGAGAGGAGGAAGAGAGCGGAGGAAGTGTGAGGAGGAAGAGAGAGGAAGAGGGGAGAGGAGGAGGAGAGAGGAGAGGAAGAGAGAGGAGGATGAGAGATCAGGAGGATAGAGGAGGAAGAGAGAGGAGGAAGAGAGAGGAGGAAGAGAGACGAGGATGAAAGAGGAGCAAGAGTGAGGAGGAGAGAGAGGAAGAGGAGGAGAAGAGGAAGAGAGAGGAGGAAGAGAGAGGTGGAGAGAGAGGAAGCAGAGAGAGGAGGAAGAGAGAGTAGGAAAAGAGAGGAGGAAGAGAGAGAAGTAAGAGAAAGGAAGAGCAGAGAGAGGAAGAGAGAGGAGGAAGAGACCTAAAGAAGAGAGAGGAAGAGGAGAGAGGAGGAATTGAGAGGACGAATAGAGAGGAGGAACAGGGAGGAGGAAGAGAGAGGAGGAGGAGAGAGTAGGAAGTGATAGGAGCAAGAGTGAGGAGGAAGAGATACGAGGATGAGAGATGAGCAAGAGTGAGGAGGAAGAGAGAGGAATAGGAGAGAAGAGGAAGAGAGAGGAGGAAGAGAGAGGAGGAAGAGAGAGGAGGAAGAGAGAGGAAGAGGATAGAGGAAGAGGGAGAGGAGGAAGAGAGAGGTTTAAGAGGAGGAGGAAGAGATGAACAAGAGAGAGGAGGAAGAGAGAGGAGGAGGAGAGAGGAAGAGGACAGAGGAGGAGGAGAAACAAGGAAGAGAGAGGAGGAAGAGATAGGAAGAAGTGTGAGGAGGTAGAGAGACAAGGATGAGAGAGGAGCAAGAGTGAGGACGAAGAGACAGGAAGAGGGGAGAAGAGGAAGAGAGAGGAGGAAGAGAGAGGAGGAAGAGAGAGGAGGAAGAGAGGAAGAGGATAGAGAAAGAGGAGAGAGGAGGAAGATTGCGGTGGAAGAGAGAGGAGGAAGAGAGTGGAAAAAGAGAGAGGAGGAAGAGAGAGGAAGAGCAGAGAGGAGGAAGAGAGAGGAGGAGGAGAGAAGAAGAGGAGAGAGGAGGAAGATTGTGTTGGAGGAGAGTGGAGGAAGGGAGAGGAGAAAGAGAGAGGAGGAAGAGAGAAGAGGAAGAGACAGGAAGAGGAGAGAAGAGGAAGAGAGAGGCGGAAGAGAGAGGAGGAAGAGAGAGAGGAAGAGTAAGGAAGAGGAGAGAGGAGGAAGAGGGAGGAGGAAGAGAGATAAAGGAGAGGAAGAGGAGAGAGGAGGAATTGAGAGGAGGAAGAGAGAGGAAGAAGAGAGAGGAGGAAGAGAGAAGAAGACGAGAGAGGAGGAATATTGTGTTGGAAGAGATTGGAGGAAGAGAGAGGAGGAAGAGAGAGGAGGAAGAGAGAGGAGGAAAAGACAGGAAGAGGAGAGAAGAGGAAGAGAGAGGAGGAACAGGGAGGAGGAAGAGAGAGGAGGAGGAAAGAGGAGGAAGTGATAGGAGCAAGAGTGAGGAGGAAGAGATACGAGGATGAGAGAGGAGCAAGAGTGAGGAGGAAGAGAGAAAATAGGAGAGAAGAGGAAGAGAGAGGAGGAAGAGAGAGGAGGAAGAGAGAGGAAGAGGATAGAGGAAGAGGGAGAGGAGGAAGAGAGAGGTGGAAGAGGAGGAGGAAGAGATGAACAGGAGAGAGGAGGGAAGAGAGAGGAGGAGGAGAGAGGAAGAGGACAGAGGAGGAGGAGAAACAAGGAAGAGAGAGGAGGAAGAGAGAGGAGGAAGGAGAGGAGGAAGAGAGAGGAGGAAGAGAGAGAAGAGGAGAGAGGAGAGAGAGAGGAGGAAGTGAGAAGAGGATGAGAGAGGAGGATGAGAGAGGAGGAAGATAGAGGAAGAGGAGTGAGGAGGAGGAGAGAGGAGGAAGAGAGAGGAGGAAGAGAGATAAAGGAGAGGAAGAGGAGAGAGGAGGAATTGAGAGTAGGAAGAGAGAGGAAGAAGAGAGAGGAGGAAGAGAGAAGAAGACGAGAGAGGAGGAAGATTGTGTTGGAAGAGATTGGAGGAAGAGAGAGGATGAAGAGACAGGAAGAGGAGAGAAGAGGAAGAGAGAGGAGGAACAGGGAGGAGGAAGAGAGAGGAGGAGGAGAGAGGAGGAAGTGATAGGAGCAAGAGTGAGGAGGAAGAGATACGAGGATGAGAGAGGAGCAAGAGTGAGGAGGAAGAGAGAGGAATAGGAGAGAAGAGGAAGAGAGAGGAGGAAGAGAGAGGAGGAAGAGAGAGGAGGAAGAGAGAGGAAGAGGAGAGAGGAGGAAGAGATAGGAAGAAGTGTGAGGAGGTAGAGAGACAAGGATGAGAGAGGAGCAAGAGTGAGGACGAAGAGACAGGAAGAGGAGAGAAGAGGAAGAGAGAGGAGGAAGAGAGAGGAGGAAGAGGGAGGAGGAAGAGAGAGGAAGAGGATAGAGAAGAGGAGAGAGGAGGAAGATTGCGGTGGAAGAGAGAGGAGGAAGAGAGTGGGAAAAAGAGAGAGGAGGAAGAGAGAGGAAGAGCAGAGAGGAGGAAGAGAGAGGAGGAAGAGAGAAGAAGAGGAGAGAGGAGGAAGATTGTGTTGGAGGAGAGTGGAGGAAGGGAGAGGAGAAAGACAGAGGAGGAAGAGAGAGAAGGAAGAGACAGGAAGAGGAGAGAAGAGGAAGAGAGAGGAGATAGAGAGAGGAGGAAGAGAGAGGAAGAGAAGAGAGAAGGAAGAGAGAGGAGGAGGAGAGAGGAGGATGAGAGAGGAGGAAGAGAGAGGAGGAAGAGTAAGGAAGAGAGAGAGGAGGAAGAGAGAGGAGGAAGAGAGATAAAGGAGAGGAAGAGGAGAGAGGAGGAATTGAGAGGAGGAAGAGAGAGGAAGAAGAGAGAGGAGGAAGAGAGAAGAAGACGAGAGAGGAGGAATATTGTGTTGGAAGAGATTGGAGGAAGAGAGAGGAGGAAGAGAGAGGAGGAAGAGATAGGAGGAAGAGACAGGAAGAGGAGAGAAGAGGAAGAGAGAGGAGGAACAGGGAGGAGGAAGAGAGAGGAGGAGGAGAGAGGAGGAAGTGATATGAGGAAGAGTGAGGAGGAAGAGATACGAGGATGAGAGAGGAGCAAGAGTGAGGAGGAAGAGAGAGGAATAGGAGAGAAGAGGAAGAGAGAGGAGGAAGAGAGAGGAGGAAGAGAGAGGAGGAAGAGAGAGGAAGAGGATAGAGGAAGAGGAGAGAGGAGGAAGAGAGAGGTGAAGAGGAGGAGGAAGAGATGAACAAGAGAGAGGAGGAAGAGAGAGGAGAGGAGAGAGGAAGAGGACAGAGGAGGAGGAGAAACAAGGAAGAGAGAGGAGGAAGAGAGAGGAGGAAGAGAGAGGGAAGAGGGGAGAGGAGGAGGAGAGAGGAGGAAGAGAGAGGTGGAAGAGAGAGGAAGAAGAGAGAGGAGGAAGAGAGAGTAGGAAAAGAGAGGAGGAAGAGAGAGAAGGAAGAGAAAGGAAGAGCAGAGAGGAGGAAGAGAGAGGAGGAAGAGACATAAAGAAGAGAGAGGAAGAGGACAGGGAGGAATTGAGAGGAGGAAGAGAGAGGAAGAAGAGAGAGGAGGAAGAGAGAAGAAGACGAGAGAGGAGGAATATTGTGTTGGAAGAGATTGGAGGAAGAGAGAGGAGGAAGAGAGAGGAGGAAGAGAGGAGGAGGAAGAGAGAGGAAGAGCATAGAGGAAGAGGAGAGAGGAGGAAGAGAGAGGTGGAAGAGGAGGAGGAAGAGATGAACAAGAGAGAGGAGGAAGAGAGAGGAGGAGGAGAGAGGAAGAGGACAGAGGAGGAGGAGAAACAAGGAAGAGAGAGGAGGAAGAGAGAGGAGGAAGAGAGAGGAGGGAAGAGAGAGGAAGAGGAGAGAGGAGGAAGAGAGAGGAGGAAGTGAGAGGAGGATGAGAGAGGAGGATGAGCGAGGAGGAAGATAGAGGAAGAGGAGTGAGGAGGAGGAGAGAGGAGGAGAGAGAGGAGGAAGAGAGATAAAGGAGAGGAAGAGGAGAGAGGAGAAATTGAGAGGAGGAAGAGAGAGGAAGAAGAGAGAGGAGGGAAGAGAGAAGAAGACGAGAGAGGAGGAAGATTGTGTTGGAAGAGATTGGAGGAAGAGAGAGGATGAAGAGACAGGAAGAGGAGAGAAGAGGAAGAGAGAGGAGGAACAGGGAGAAGGAAGAGAGAGGAGGAGAGAGAGGAGGAAGTGATAGGAGCAAGAGTGATGAGGAAGAGATACGAGGATGAGAGAGGAGCAAGAGTGAGGAGGAAGAGAGAGGAATAGGAGAGAAGAGGAAGAGAGAGGAGGAAGAGAGAGGAGGAAGAGAGAGGAAGAAGAGAGAGGGAAGAGGATAGAGTGAGAGGAGAGAGGAGGAAGAGAGAGGTGGAAGAGGAGGAGGAAGAGATGAACAAGAGAGAGGAGGAAGAGAGAGGAGGAGGAGAGAGGAAGAGGACAGACGAGGAGGAGAAACGAGGAAGAGAGAGGAGGAAGAGAGAGGAGAAGAGAGAGGAGGAAGAGAGAGGAGGAAGAGAGAAGAGGAAGAGAGAGGAGAGGAGAGAGGAGGAAGAGAGAGGAGGAAGTGAGAGGAGGATGAGAGAGGAGGATGAGAGAGGAGGAAGATAGAGGAAGAGGAGTGAGGAGGAGGAGATAGGAGGAAGAGAGCGGAGGAAGAGTGAGGAGGAAGAGAGAGGAAGAGGGTAGAGGAGGAGGAGAGAGGAGGAAGAGAGACGAGGATGAGAGATCAGGATGATAGAGGAGAAGAGAGAGGAGGAAGAGAGAGGAGGAAGTGAGACGAGGATGAGAGAGGAGCAAGAGTGAGAAGGAAGAGAGAGTTAGAGGAGAGAAGAGGAAGAGAGAGGAGGAAGAGAGAGGAGGAGGAGAGAGGAGGAAGAGAGCGGAGGAAGAGCGAGGAGGAAGAGAGAGGAAGAGGGGAGAGGAGGAGGAGAGAGGAGGAAGAGCGAGGCGGAAGAGAGAGGAAGAAGAGAGAGGAGGAAGAGAGAGTAGGAAAAGAGTGGAGGAAGAGAGAGAAGGAAGAGAAAGGAAGAGCAGAGAGGAGGAAGAGAGAGGAGGAAGAGACATAAAGAAGAGAGAGGAAGAGAAGAGAGGAGGAATTGAGAGGACGAATAGAGAGGAGGAAGAGAGAGGAGGAAGAGCGAGGTGGAAGAGGAGAGGAGAGAGATAGAGGAGGAAGAGAGAGGAGGAAGAGAGAGTAAGAAGAGAGATGAGGAAGAGAGAGAGGAAAGGAGAGAGGAAGAGGAGAGAGGAGGAAGAGAGAGGAGGAGGAGAGAGGAGGAAGTGATAGGAGCAAGAGTGAGGAGGAAGAGATACGAGTATGAGAGAGAGCAAGAGTGAGGAGGAAGAGAGAGGAATAGGAGATACGAGGAAGAGAGAGGAGGAAGAGAGAGGAGGAAGAGAGAGGAGGAAGAGAGAGTAGCAAAAGAGAGGAGGAAGAGAGAGAAGGAAGAGAAAGGAAGAGCAGAGAGGAGGAAGAGAGAGGAGGAAGAGACATAAAGAAGAGAGAGGAAGAGGAGAGAGGAGGAATTGAGAGGACGAATAGAGAGGAGGAAGAGAGAGGAGGAAGAGAGAGGAGGAAGAGAGAGGAGGAAGATAGAGGAGGAAGAGAGAGGAGGAAGAGAGAGTAAGAAGAGAGATGAGGAAGAGAGAGGAAAAGGAGAGAGGAGGAAGAGAGAGGAGGAAGAGAGAGGAGGAAGAGAGAGGAGGAAGAGAGAGAAGGAAGAGAGATTAAGAGGAGAGAGGAGGAAGAGATAGGAAGAAGTGTGAGGAGGTAGAGAGACAAGGATGAGAGAGGAGCAAGAGTGAGGACGAAGAGACAGGAAGAGGAGAGAAGAGGAAGAGAGAGGAGGAAGAGAGAGGAGGAAGAGAGAGGAGGAAGAGAGAGGAAGAGGATAGAGAAAGAGGAGAGAGGAGGAAGATTGCAGTGGAAGAGAGAGGAGGAAGAGAGTGGAAAAAGAGAGAGGAGGAAGAGAGAGGAAGAGCAGAGAGGAGGAAGAGAGAGGAGGAAGAGGGAAAAGAGGAGAGAGGAGGAAGATTGTGTTGGAGGAGAGTGGAGGAAGGGAGAGGAGAAAGAGAGAGGAGGAAGAGAGAGGAGGAAGAGACAGGAAGAGGAGAGAAGAGGAAGAGAGAGGAGGAAGAGAGAGGAGTAAGAGAGAGGAAGAGAAGAGAGAAGGAAGAGAGAGGAAGAGGAGAGAGGAGGAAGAGAGAGGAGGAAGAGAGATAAAGGAGAGGAAGAGGAGAGAGGAGGAATTGAGAGGAGGAAGAGAGAGGAAGAAGAGAGAGGAGGAAGAGAGAAGAAGACGAGAGAGGAGGAATATTGTGTTGGAAGAGATTGGAGGAAGAGAGAGGAGGAAGAGAGAGGAGGAAGAGAGAGGAGGAAAAGACAGGAAGAGGAGAGAAGAGGAAGAGAGAGGAGGAACAGGGAGGAGGAAGAGAGAGGAGGAGGAAAGAGGAGGAAGTGATAGGAGCAAGAGTGAGGAGGAAGAGATACGAGGATGAGAGAGGAGCAAGAGTGAGGAGGAAGAGAGAGGAATAGGAGAGAAGAGGAAGAGAGAGGAGGAAGAGAGAGGAGGAAGAGAGAGGAGGAAGAGAGAGGAAGAGGATAGAGGAAGAGGGAGAGGAGGAAGAGAGAGGTGGAAGAGGAGGAGGAAGAGATGAACAAGAGAGAGGAGGAAGAGAGAGGAGGAGGAGAGAGGAAGAGGACAGAGGAGGAGGAGAAACAAGGAAGAGAGAGGAGGAAGAGAGAGGAGGAAGAGAGAGGAGGAAGAGAGAGGAAGAGGAGAGAGGAGGAAGAGAGAGGAGGAAGTGAGAGGAGGATGAGAGAGGAGGATGAGCGAGGAGGAAGATAGAGGAAGAGGAGTGAGGAGGAGGAGAGAGGAGGAAGAGAGAGGAGGAAGAGAGATAAAGGAGAGGAAGAGGAGAGAGGAGAAATTGAGAGGAGGAAGAGAGAGGAAGAAGAGAGAGGAGGAAGAGAGAAGAAGACGAGAGAGGAGGAAGATTGTGTTGGAAGAGATTGGAGGAAGAGAGAGGATGAAGAGACAGGAAGAGGAGAGAAGAGGAAGAGAGAGGAGGAACAGGGAGAAGGAAGAGAGAGGAGGAGGAGAGAGGAGGAAGTGATAGGAGCAAGAGTGATGAGGAAGAGATACGAGGATGAGAGAGGAGCAAGAGTGAGGAGGAAGAGAGAGGAATAGGAGAGAAGAGGAAGAGAGAGGAGGAAGAGAGAGGAGGAAGAGAGAGGAAGAAGAGAGAGGAAGAGGATAGAGTGAGAGGAGAGAGGAGGAAGAGAGAGGTGGAAGAGGAGGAGGAAGAGATGAACAAGAGAGAGGAGGAAGAGAGAGGAGGAGGAGAGAGGAAGAGGACAGACGAGGAGGAGAAACGAGGAAGAGAGAGGAGGAAGAGAGAGGAGGAAGAGAGAGGAGGAAGAGAGAGGAGGAAGAGAGAAGAGGAAGAGAGAGGAAGAGGAGAGAGGAGGAAGAGAGAGGAGGAAGTGAGAGGAGGATGAGAGAGGAGGATGAGAGAGGAGGAAGATAGAGGAAGAGGAGTGAGGAGGAGGAGATAGGAGGAAGAGAGCGGAGGAAGAGTGAGGAGGAAGAGAGAGGAAGAGGGTAGAGGAGGAGGAGAGAGGAGGAAGAGAGACGAGGATGAGAGATCAGGATGATAGAGGAGGAAGAGAGAGGAGGAAGAGAGAGGAGGAAGTGAGACGAGGATGAGAGAGGAGCAAGAGTGAGAAGGAAGAGAGAGTTAGAGGAGAGAAGAGGAAGAGAGAGGAGGAAGAGAGAGGAGGAGGAGAGAGGAGGAAGAGAGCGGAGGAAGAGCGAGGAGGAAGAGAGAGGAAGAGGGGAGAGGAGGAGGAGAGAGGAGGAAGAGCGAGGCGGAAGAGAGAGGAAGAAGAGAGAGGAGGAAGAGAGAGTAGGAAAAGAGTGGAGGAAGAGAGAGAAGGAAGAGAAAGGAAGAGCAGAGAGGAGGAAGAGAGAGGAGGAAGAGACATAAAGAAGAGAGAGGAAGAGAAGAGAGGAGGAATTGAGAGGACGAATAGAGAGGAGGAAGAGAGAGGAGGAAGAGCGAGGTGGAAGAGAGAGGAGGAAGATAGAGGAGGAAGAGAGAAGAGGAAGAGAGAGTAAGAAGAGAGATGAGGAAGAGAGAGGAAAAGGAGAGAGGAAGAGGAGAGAGGAGGAAGAGAGAGGAGGAGGAGAGAGGAGGAAGTGATAGGAGCAAGAGTGAGGAGGAAGAGATACGAGTATGAGAGAGGAGCAAGAGTGAGGAGGAAGAGAGAGGAATAGGAGATACGAGGAAGAGAGAGGAGGAAGAGAGAGGAGGAAGAGAGAGGAGGAAGAGAGAGTAGCAAAAGAGAGGAGGAAGAGAGAGAAGGAAGAGAAAGGAAGAGCAGAGAGGAGGAAGAGAGAGGAGGAAGAGACATAAAGAAGAGAGAGGAAGAGGAGAGAGGAGGAATTGAGAGGACGAATAGAGAGGAGGAAGAGAGAGGAGGAAGAGAGAGGAGGAAGAGAGAGGAGGAAGAGAGATTAAGAGGAGAGAGGAGGAAGAGATAGGAAGAAGTGTGAGGAGGTAGAGAGACAAGGATGAGAGAGGAGCAAGAGTGAGGACGAAGAGACAGGAAGAGGAGAGAAGAGGAAGAGAGAGGAGGAAGAGAGAGGAGGAAGAGAGAGGAGGAAGAGAGAGGAAGAGGATAGAGAAAGAGGAGAGAGGAGGAAGATTGCAGTGGAAGAGAGAGGAGGAAGAGAGTGGAAAAAGAGAGAGGAGGAAGAGAGAGGAAGAGCAGAGAGGAGGAAGAGAGAGGAGGAAGAGGGAAAAGAGGAGAGAGGAGGAAGATTGTGTTGGAGGAGAGTGGAGGAAGGGAGAGGAGAAAGAGAGAGGAGGAAGAGAGAGGAGGAAGAGACAGGAAGAGGAGAGAAGAGGAAGAGAGAGGAGGAAGAGAGAGGAGTAAGAGAGAGGAAGAGAAGAGAGAAGGAAGAGAGAGGAAGAGGAGAGAGGAGGAAGAGAGAGGAGGAAGAGAGATAAAGGAGAGGAAGAGGAGAGAGGAGGAATTGAGAGGAGGAAGAGAGAGGAAGAAGAGAGAGGAGGAAGAGAGAAGAAGACGAGAGAGGAGGAATATTGTGTTGGAAGAGATTGGAGGAAGAGAGAGGAGGAAGAGAGAGGAGGAAGAGAGAGGAGGAAAAGACAGGAAGAGGAGAGAAGAGGAAGAGAGAGGAGGAACAGGGAGGAGGAAGAGAGAGGAGGAGGAAAGAGGAGGAAGTGATAGGAGCAAGAGTGAGGAGGAAGAGATACGAGGATGAGAGAGGAGCAAGAGTGAGGAGGAAGAGAGAGGAATAGGAGAGAAGAGGAAGAGAGAGGAGGAAGAGAGAGGAGGAAGAGAGAGGAGGAAGAGAGAGGAAGAGGATAGAGGAAGAGGGAGAGGAGGAAGAGAGAGGTGGAAGAGGAGGAGGAAGAGATGAACAAGAGAGAGGAGGAAGAGAGAGGAGGAGGAGAGAGGAAGAGGACAGAGGAGGAGGAGAAACAAGGAAGAGAGAGGAGGAAGAGAGAGGAGGAAGAGAGAGGAGGAAGAGAGAGGAGGAAGAGAGAGGAAGAGGAGAGAGGAGGAAGAGAGAGGAGGAAGTGAGAAGAGGATGAGAGAGGAGGATGAGAGAGGAGGAAGATAGAGGAAGAGGAGTGAGGAGGAGGAGAGAGGAGGAAGAGAGAGGAGGAAGAGAGATAAAGGAGAGGAAGAGGAGAGAGGAGGAATTGAGAGGAGGAAGAGAGAGGAAGAAGAGAGAGGAGGAAGAGAGAAGAAGACGAGAGAGGAGGAAGATTGTGTTGGAAGAGATTGGAGGAAGAGAGAGGATGAAGAGACAGGAAGAGGAGAGAAGAGGAAGAGAGAGGAGGAACAGGGAGGAGGAAGAGAGAGGAGGAGGAGAGAGGAGGAAGTGATAGGAGCAAGAGTGAGGAGGAAGAGATACGATGATGAGAGAGGAGCAAGAGTGAGGAGGAAGAGAGAGGAATAGGAGAGAAAAGGAAGAGAGAGGAGGAAGAGAGAGGAGGAAGAGAGAGGAGGAAGAGAGAGGAAGAGGAGAGAGGAGGAAGAGATAGGAAGAAGTGTGAGGAGGTAGAGAGACAAGGATGAGAGAGGAGCAAGAGTGAGGACGAAGAGAAAGGAAGAGGAGAGAAGAGGAAGAGAGAGGAGGAAGAGAGAGGAGGAAGAGAGAGGAGGAAGAGAGAGGAAGAGGATAGAGAAAGAGGAGAGAGGAGGAAGATTGCGGTGGAAGAGAGAGGAGGAAGAGAGTGGAAAAAGAGAGAGGAGGAAGATAGAGGAAGAGCAGAGAGGAGGAAGAGAGAGGAGGAAGAGAGAAGAAGAGGAGAGAGGAGGAAGATTGTGTTGGAGGAGTGTGGAGGAAGGGAGAGGAGAAAGAGAGAGGAGGATGAGAGAGGAGGAAGAGAGAGGAGGAAGAGTAAGGAAGAGGAGAGAGGAGGAAGAGAGAGGAGGAAGAGAGATAAAGGAGAGGAAGAGGAGAGAGGAGGAATTGAGAGGAGGAAGAGAGAGGAAGAAGAGAGAGGAGGAAGAGAGAAGAGACGAGAGAGGAGGAATATTGTGTTGGAAGAGATTGGAGGAAGAGAGAGGAGGAAGAGAGAGGAGGAAGAGATAGGAGGAAGAGACAGGAAGAGGAGAGAAGAGGAAGAGAGAGGAGGAACAGGGAGGAGGAAGAGAGAGGAGGAGGAGAGAGGAGGAAGTGATAGGAGCAAGAGTGAGGAGGAAGAGATACGAGGATGAGAGAGGAGCAAGAGTGAGGAGGAAGAGAGAGGAATAGGAGAGAAGAGGAAGAGAGAGGAGGAAGAGAGAGGAGGAAGAGAGAGGAGGAAGAGAGAGGAGGAAGAGAGAGGAAGAGGATAGAGGAAGAGGAGAGAGGAGGAAGAGAGAGGTGGAAGAGGAGGAGGAAGAGATGAACAAGAGAGAGGAGGAAGAGAGAGGAGGAAGAGAGAGGAAGAGGAGAGAGGAGGAAGAGAGAGGAGGAAGTGAGAGGAGGATGAGAGAGGAGGATGAGAGAGGAGGAAGATAGAGGAAGAGGAGTGAGGAGGAGGAGAGAAGAGGAAGAGAGCGGAGGAAGAGTGAGGAGGAAGAGAGAGGAAGAGGGGAGAGGAGGAGGAATGAGGAGGAAGAGAGACGAGGAAGAGAGAGGAGGATGAGAGATCAGGAGGATAGAGGAGGAAGAGAGAGGAGGAAGAGAGAGGAGGAAGAGAGACGAGGATGAGAGAGGAGCAAGAGTGAGGAGGAAGAGAGAGGAAGAGGAGAGAAGAGGAAGAGAGAGGAGGAAGAGAGAGGAGGAGGAGAGAGGAGGAAGAGAGCGGAGGAAGAGCGAGGAGGAAGAGAGAGGAAGAGGGGAGAGGAGGAGGAGAGAGGAGGAAGAGAGAGGCGGAAGAGAGAGTAGGAAAAGAGAGGAGGAAGAGAGAGAAGGAAGAGAAAGGAAGAGCAGAGAGGAGGAAGAGAGAGGAGGAAGAGAGAGGAAGAGGAGAGAGGAGGAGGAGAAAGGAGGAAGAGACAGGAAGAGGAGAGAGGAGGAAGAGAGATGAGGAGGAGAGAGGAGCAAGAGTGAGGAGTAAGAGAGAGGAAGAGGAGAGAGGACGAAGAGAGAGGAGAAAGAGAGAAGAGGGAGAGAGAGGAGAGAAGAGGAAGCGAGAGGAGGAAGAGAGAGGAAGAGGAGAGAGGAGGAAAAGAGAAGAGAAAGAGAGAGGAGGAAGGGAGAGGAGGAAGAGGGAGGAGGAAGAGAGAGGAAAAAGAGAGAGGAGGAGCAGAGAGGAGGAAGAGAGAGGTGGAAGAGAGAGGGGGAAGATAGAGGAAGAAGAGAGAGGAAGAACAGAGAGGAGGAAGAGAGAGGAGGAAGAGAGAGGAGGAAGAGAGAGGAAGAGGAGAGAGGAGGAAGAGAGAGGAGGAAGAGAGAGGAGGAAGAGAGAGGAGGAAGAGAGAGAAAGGGGAGAGAGGAGGAAGAGAGAGGAGAAAGAGAGACGAGGATGAGAGAGGAGGAAGAGAGAGAAGGAAGCGAGAGTAAGAGGAGAGAGGAGGAAGAGAGAGGAGGAAGAGAGACGAGGATGAGAGTGGAGGAAGAGAGAGGAGGAAGAGAGAGAAAGAGTAGAGTGGAGGAAGAGAGAGGAGGAAGAGAGACGAGGATGAGAGAGGAGGAAGAGAGAGGAGGAAGAGAGAGAAGGAAGAGAGAATAGGAAAAGAGAGGAGGAAGACAGAGGAGGAGGAGAGAGGAGGAAGCGATAGGAAGAAGAGTGAGGAGGAAGAGAGACGAGGATGAGAGAGGAGAAAGAGTGAGGAGGAAGAGAGAGGAAGAGGCCAGAAGAGGAAGAGAGAGGAGGAAGAGAGAGGAGGAAGAGAGAGGAGGAAGAGAGAGGAAGAGGATAGAGGAAGTGGAGAGAGAAGGAACAGAGACTTGGAAGAGAGGAGGAATAGAGTGGAGGAAGAGAGAGGAAGAGGAGAGAGGAGGATGAGAGAGGAGGAAGAGAGAGGAGGATGAGAGAGGAGGAAGAGAGACGAGGATGAGAGAGGAGGAAGAGAGAGGAGGAAGAGAGAGGAGGAGGAGAGAGGAGGAAGAGAGAGGCGGAAGAGAGAGGAAGAAGAGAGAGGAGGAAGAGAGAGTAGGAAGAGAGAGGAGGAAGAGAGAGGAGGAAGAGAGAGGAAGAGAAGAGAGGAGGAGTAGGAGAGATGAAAAAGAGAGAGGAGGAAGAGAGAGAAGGAAGAGAAAGGAAGAGCAGAGAGGAGGAAGAGTGAGGAGGAAGAGACATAAAGAAGAGAGAGGAAGAGGAAAGAGGAGGAATTGAGAGGACGAAGAGAGAGGAGGAAGAGAGAGGAGGAAGAGAGAAGAAGAAGAGAGAGGAGGAAGATTGTGTTGGAAGAGAGTGGAGGAAGAGAGAGGAGGAAAAGAGAGGAGGAACAGAGAGGAGGAAGAGAGAGGAGGAAGAGAGAGGAGGAAGAGAGAGGAAGAAGAGAGAGGAGGAAGATAGAGGAAGAGGAGAGAGAATGAAGAGAGGGGAGGAAGAGAGAGGAGGAAGAGAGAGGAGGACGAGGGAGGAGGAAGAGAGATAAAGGAGAGGAAGAGGAGAGAGGAGGAATTGAGAGGAGGAAGAGAGAGGAGGAAGATAGAGGAGGAAGAGAGAAGAAGAGGAGAGAGGAGGAAGATAGTGTTGGAAGAGAGTGGAGGAAAAGGGAGGAGGAAGACAGAGGAGGAGGAGAGAGGAGGAAGCGATAGGTAGAAGAGAGAGGAGGAAGAGAGAGGAGGACGAGGGAGGAGGCAGAGAGATAAAGGAGAGGAAGAGGAGAGAGGAGGAATTGAGAGGAGGAAGAGAGAGGAGGAAGATAGAGGAGGAAGAGAGAAGAAGAGGAGAGAGGAGGAAGATTGTGTTGGAAGAGAGTGGAGGAAAAGAGAGGAGGAAGACAGAGGAGGAAGAGAGAGGAGGAAGAGAGAGGAGGAAGAGAGAGGAGGAAGAGAGAGGAAGAAGAGAGAGGAGTAACATAGAGGAAGAGGAGAGAGAAGGAAGAGAGGGGAGGAAGAGAGAGGAGGAAGAGAGAGGAGGAAGAGAGAGGAAGAGGAGAGAGGAGGCAGAGAGAGGCGGAAGAGAGAGGAGGAGGAGAGAGGAGAAGTGAGCGGAGGAAGAGTGAGGAGGAAGAGAGAGGAAGAGGGGAGAGGAGGAGGAGAGAGGAGGAAGAGATAGGAGGAAGAGACAGGAAGAGGAGAGAAGAGGAAGAGAGAGGAGGAACAGGGAGGAGGAAGAGAGAGGAGGAGGAGAGAGGAGGAAGTGATAGGAGGAAGAGTGAGGAGGAAGAGATACGAGGATGAGAGAGGAGCAAGAGTGAGGAGGAAGAGAGAGGAATAGGAGAGAAGAGGAAGAGAGAGGAGGAAGAGAGAGGAGGAAGAGAGAGGAGGAAGAGAGAGGAAGAGGATAGAGGAAGAGGAGAGAGGAGGAAGAGAGAGGTGGAAGAGGAGGAGGAAGAGATGAACAAGAGAGAGGAGGAAGAGAGAGGAGGAGGAGAGAGGAAGAGGACAGAGGAGGAGGAGAAACAAGGAAGAGAGAGGAGGAAGAGAGAGGAGGAAGAGAGAGGAAGAGGGGAGAGGAGGAGGAGAGAGGAGGAAGAGAGAGGTGGAAGAGAGAGGAAGAAGAGAGAGGAGGAAGAGAGAGTAGGAAAAGAGAGGAGGAAGAGAGAGAAGGAAGAGAAAGGAAGAGCAGAGAGGAGGAAGAGAGAGGAGGAAGAGACATAAAGAAGAGAGAGGAAGAGGAGAGAGGAGGAATTGAGAGGAGGAAGAGAGAGGAAGAAGAGAGAGGAGGAAGAGAGAAGAAGACGAGAGAGGAGGAATATTGTGTTGGAAGAGATTGGAGGAAGAGAGAGGAGGAAGAGAGAGGAGGAAGAGAGAGGAGGAAGAGAGAGGAAGAGGATAGAGGAAGAGGAGAGAGGAGGAAGAGAGAGGTGGAAGAGGAGGAGGAAGAGATGAACAAGAGAGAGGAGGAAGAGAGAGGAGGAGGAGAGAGGAAGAGGACAGAGGAGGAGGAGAAAGAAGGAAGAGAGAGGAGGAAGAGAGAGGAGGAAGAGAGAGGAGGAAGAGAGAGGAGGAAGAGAGAGGAAGAGGAGAGAGGAGGAAGAGAGAGGAGGAAGTGAGAGGAGGATGAGAGAGGAGGATGAGAGAGGAGGAAGATAGGGGAAGAGGAGTGAGGAGGAGGAGAGAGGAGGAAGAGAGAGGAGGAAGAGAGATAAAGGAGAGGAAGAGGAGAGAGGAGAAATTGAGAGGAGGAAGAGAGAGGAAGAAGAGAGAGGAGGAAGAGAGAAGAAGACGAGAGAGGAGGAAGATTGTGTTGGAAGAGATTGGAGGAAGAGAGAGGATGAAGAGACAGGAAGAGGAGAGAAGAGGAAGAGAGAGGAGGAACAGGGAGAAGGAAGAGAGAGGAGGAGGAGAGAGGAGGAAGTGATAGGAGCAAGAGTGATGAGGAAGAGATACGAGGATGAGAGAGGAGCAAGAGTGAGGAGGAAGAGAGAGGAATAGGAGAGAAGAGGAAGAGAGAGGAGGAAGAGAGAGGAGGAAGAGAGAGGAAGAAGAGAGAGGAAGAGGATAGAGTGAGAGGAGAGAGGAGGAAGAGAGAGGTGGAAGAGGAGGAGGAAGAGATGAACAAGAGAGAGGAGGAAGAGAGAGGAGGAGGAGAGAGGAAGAGGACAGACGAGGAGGAGAAACGAGGAAGAGAGAGGAGGAAGAGAGAGGAGGAAGAGAGAGGAGGAAGAGAGAGGAGGAAGAGAGAAGAGGAAGAGAGAGGAAGAGGAGAGAGGAGGAAGAGAGAGGAGGAAGTGAGAGGAGGATGAGAGAGGAGGATGAGAGAGGAGGAAGATAGAGGAAGAGGAGTGAGGAGGAGGAGATAGGAGGAAGAGAGCGGAGGAAGAGTGAGGAGGAAGAGAGAGGAAGAGGGTAGAGGAGGAGGAGAGAGGAGGAAGAGAGACGAGGATGAGAGATCAGGATGATAGAGGAGGAAGAGAGAGGAGGAAGAGAGAGGAGGAAGTGAGACGAGGATGAGAGAGGAGCAAGAGTGAGAAGGAAGAGAGAGTTAGAGGAGAGAAGAGGAAGAGAGAGGAGGAAGAGAGAGGAGGAGGAGAGAGGAGGAAGAGAGCGGAGGAAGAGTGAGGAGGAGAGAGAGGAAGAGGGGAGAGGAGGAGGAGAGAGGAGGAAGAGCGAGGCGGAAGAGAGAGGAAGAAGAGAGAGGAGGAAGAGAGAGTAGGAAAAGAGTGGAGGAAGAGAGAGAAGGAAGAGAAAGGAAGAGCAGAGAGGAGGAAGAGAGAGGAGGAAGAGACATAAAGAAGAGAGAGGAAGAGAAGAGAGGAGGAATTGAGAGGACGAATAGAGAGGAGGAAGAGAGAGGAGGAAGAGCGAGGTGGAAGAGAGAGGAGGAAGATAGAGGAGGAAGAGAGAAGAGGAAGAGAGAGTAAGAAGAGAGATGAGGAAGAGAGAGGAAAAGGAGAGAGGAAGAGGAGAGAGGAGGAAGAGAGAGGAGGAGGAGAGAGGAGGAAGTGATAGGAGCAAGAGTGAGGAGGAAGAGATACGAGTATGAGAGAGGAGCAAGAGTGAGGAGGAAGAGAGAGGAATAGGAGATACGAGGAAGAGAGAGGAGGAAGAGAGAGGAGGAAGAGAGAGGAGGAAGAGAGAGTAGCAAAAGAGAGGAGGAAGAGAGAGAAGGAAGAGAAAGGAAGAGCAGAGAGGAGGAAGAGAGAGGAGGAAGAGACATAAAGAAGAGAGAGGAAGAGGAGAGAGGAGGAATTGAGAGGACGAATAGAGAGGAGGAAGAGAGAGGAGGAAGAGAGAGGAGGAAGAGAGAGGAGGAAGAGAGATTAAGAGGAGAGAGGAGGAAGAGATAGGAAGAAGTGTGAGGAGGTAGAGAGACAAGGATGAGAGAGGAGCAAGAGTGAGGACGAAGAGACAGGAAGAGGAGAGAAGAGGAAGAGAGAGGAGGAAGAGAGAGGAGGAAGAGAGAGGAGGAAGAGAGAGGAAGAGGATAGAGAAAGAGGAGAGAGGAGGAAGATTGCAGTGGAAGAGAGAGGAGGAAGAGAGTGGAAAAAGAGAGAGGAGGAGAGAGAGGAAGAGCAGAGAGGAGGAAGAGAGAGGAGGAAGAGGGAAAAGAGGAGAGAGGAGGAAGATTGTGTTGGAGGAGAGTGGAGGAAGGGAGAGGAGAAAGAGAGAGGAGGAAGAGAGAGGAGGAAGAGACAGGAAGAGGAGAGAAGAGGAAGAGAGAGGAGGAAGAGAGAGGAGTAAGAGAGAGGAAGAGAAGAGAGAAGGAAGAGAGAGGAAGAGGAGAGAGGAGGAAGAGAGAGGAGGAAGAGAGATAAAGGAGAGGAAGAGGAGAGAGGAGGAATTGAGAGGAGGAAGAGAGAGGAAGAAGAGAGAGGAGGAAGAGAGAAGAAGACGAGAGAGGAGGAATATTGTGTTGGAAGAGATTGGAGGAAGAGAGAGGAGGAAGAGAGAGGAGGAAGAGAGAGGAGGAAAAGACAGGAAGAGGAGAGAAGAGGAAGAGAGAGGAGGAACAGGGAGGAGGAAGAGAGAGGAGGAGGAAAGAGGAGGAAGTGATAGGAGCAAGAGTGAGGAGGAAGAGATACGAGGATGAGAGAGGAGCAAGAGTGAGGAGGAAGAGAGAGGAATAGGAGAGAAGAGGAAGAGAGAGGAGGAAGAGAGAGGAGGAAGAGAGAGGAGGAAGAGAGAGGAAGAGGATAGAGGAAGAGGGAGAGGAGGAAGAGAGAGGTGGAAGAGGAGGAGGAAGAGATGAACAAGAGAGAGGAGGAAGAGAGAGGAGGAGGAGAGAGGAAGAGGACAGAGGAGGAGGAGAAACAAGGAAGAGAGAGGAGGAAGAGAGAGGAGGAAGAGAGAGGAGGAAGAGAGAGGAGGAAGAGAGAGGAAGAGGAGAGAGGAGGAAGAGAGAGGAGGAAGTGAGAAGAGGATGAGAGAGGAGGATGAGAGAGGAGGAAGATAGAGGAAGAGGAGTGAGGAGGAGGAGAGAGGAGGAAGAGAGAGGAGGAAGAGAGATAAAGGAGAGGAAGAGGAGAGAGGAGGAATTGAGAGGAGGAAGAGAGAGGAAGAAGAGAGAGGAGGAAGAGAGAAGAAGACGAGAGAGGAGGAAGATTGTGTTGGAAGAGATTGGAGGAAGAGAGAGGATGAAGAGACAGGAAGAGGAGAGAAGAGGAAGAGAGAGGAGGAACAGGGAGGAGGAAGAGAGAGGAGGAGGAGAGAGGAGGAAGTGATAGGAGCAAGAGTGAGGAGGAAGAGATACGATGATGAGAGAGGAGCAAGAGTGAGGAGGAAGAGAGAGGAATAGGAGAGAAAGGAAGAGAGAGGAGGAAGAGAGAGGAGGAAGAGAGAGGAGGAAGAGAGAGGAAGAGGAGAGAGGAGGAAGAGATAGGAAGAAGTGTGAGGAGGTAGAGAGACAAGGATGAGAGAGGAGCAAGAGTGAGGACGAAGAGAAAGGAAGAGGAGAGAAGAGGAAGAGAGAGGAGGAGAGAGAGGAGGAAGAGAGAGGAGGAAGAGAGAGGAAGAGGATAGAGAAAGAGGAGAGAGGAGGAAGATTGCGGTGGAAGAGAGAGGAGGAAGAGAGTGGAAAAAGAGAGAGGAGGAAGATAGAGGAAGAGCAGAGAGAGGAAGAGAGAGGAGGAAGAGAGAAGAAGAGGAGAGAGGAGGAAGATTGTGTTGGAGGAGTGTGGAGGAAGGGAGAGGAGAAAGAGAGAGGAGGATGAGAGAGGAGGAAGAGAGAGGAGGAAGAGTAAGGAAGAGGAGAGAGGAGGAAGAGAGAGGAGGAAGAGAGATAAAGGAGAGGAAGAGGAGAGAGGAGGAATTGAGAGGAGGAAGAGAGAGGAAGAAGAGAGAGGAGGAAGAGAGAAGAGACGAGAGAGGAGGAATATTGTGTTGGAAGAGATTGGAGAAGAGAGAGGAGGAAGAGAGAGGAGGAAGAGATAGGAGGAAGAGACAGGAAGAGGAGAGAAGAGGAAGAGAGAGGAGGAACAGGGAGGAGGAAGAGAGAGGAGGAGGAGAGAGGAGGAAGTGATAGGAGCAAGAGTGAGGAGGAAGAGATACGAGGATGAGAGAGGAGCAAGAGTGAGGAGGAAGAGAGAGGAATAGGAGAGAAGAGGAAGAGAGAGGAGGAAGAGAGAGGAGGAAGAGAGAGGAGGAAGAGAGAGGAGGAAGAGAGAGGAAGAGGATAGAGGAAGAGGAGAGAGGAGGAAGAGAGAGGTGGAAGAGGAGGAGGAAGAGATGAACAAGAGAGAGGAGGAAGAGAGAGGAGGAAGAGAGAGGAAGAGGAGAGAGGAGGAAGAGAGAGGAGGAAGTGAGAGGAGGATGAGAGAGGAGGATGAGAGAGAGGAAGATAGAGGAAGAGGAGTGAGGAGAGGAGAGAAGAGGAAGAGAGCGGAGGAAGAGTGAGGAGGAAGAGAGAGGAAGAGGGGAGAGGAGGAGGAATGAGGAGGAAGAGAGACGAGGAAGAGAGAGGAGGATGAGAGATCAGGAGGATAGAGGAGGAAGAGAGAGGAGGAAGAGAGAGGAGGAAGAGAGACGAGGATGAGAGAGGAGCAAGAGTGAGGAGGAAGAGAGAGGAAGAGGAGAGAAGAGGAAGAGAGAGGAGGAAGAGAGAGGAGGAGGAGAGAGGAGGAAGAGAGCGGAGGAAGAGCGAGGAGGAAGAGAGAGGAAGAGGGGAGAGGAGGAGGAGAGAGGAGGAAGAGAGAGGCGGAAGAGAGAGTAGGAAAAGAGAGGAGGAAGAGAGAGAAGGAAGAGAAAGGAAGAGCAGAGAGGAGGAAGAGAGAGGAGGAAGAGAGAGGAAGAGGAGAGAGGAGGAGGAGAAAGGAGGAAGAGACAGGAAGAGGAGAGAGGAGGAAGAGAGATGAGGAGGAGAGAGGAGCAAGAGTGAGGAGTAAGAGAGAGGAAGAGGAGAGAGGACGAAGAGAGAGGAGAAAGAGAGAAGAGGGAGAGAGAGGAGAGAAGAGGAAGCGAGAGGAGAAGAGAGAGGAAGAGGAGAGAGGAGGAAAAGAGAAGAGAAAGAGAGAGGAGGAAGGGAGAGGAGGAAGAGGGAGGAGGAAGAGAGAGGAAAAAGAGAGAGGAGGAGCAGAGAGGAGGAGAGAGAGGTGGAAGAGAGAGGGGGGAAGATAGAGGAAGAAGAGAGAGGAAGAACAGAGAGGAGGAAGAGAGAGGAGGAAGAGAGAGGAGGAAGAGAGAGGAAGAGGAGAGAGAGGAGGAAGAGAGAGGAGGAAGAGAGAGGAGGAAGAGAGAGGAGGAAGAGAGAGAAAGGGGAGAGAGGAGGAAGAGAGAGGAGAAAGAGAGACGAGGATGAGAGAGGAGGAAGAGAGAGAAGGAAGCGAGAGTAAGAGGAGAGAGGAGGAAGAGAGAGGAGGAAGAGAGACGAGGATGAGAGTGGAGGAAGAGAGAGGAGGAAGAGAGAGAAAGAGTAGAGTGGAGGAAGAGAGAGGAGGAAGAGAGACGAGGATGAGAGAGGAGGAAGAGAGAGGAGGAAGAGAGAGAAGGAAGAGAGAATAGAAAAGAGAGGAGGAAGACAGAGGAGGAGGAGAGAGGAGGAAGC
>JASWHU010000345.1:0-104152 GCA_030819815.1 Strix occidentalis
TGTTGCCCTGGAGAGCTTGCAGAGCACTGGGGAAAGGCAGGCAGAGAATTCCCTGCTAGCACCTTCTCTGTGCCTGGGAAGGAGAAGTGTTCACATTGCTTCTCAGAATCGCGTTTGTGCAGAAAACACTAACACTTGTTCAGAAGGAAAGAAAGCACAGACCCCACATTTTATGTTGCCCTGCAGAGCTTGCAGAGCACTGGGGAAAGGCAGGCAGAGAATTCCCTGCTAGCACCTTCTCTGTGCCTGGGAAGCAGAAGTGTTCACATTGCTTCGCAGAATCGCGTTTGTGCAGAAAACACTAACACTTGTTCAGAAGGAAAGAAAGCACAGAGCCCCACATTTTATGTTGCCCTGGAGAGCTTGCAGAGCACTGGGGAAAGGCAGGCAGAGAATTCCCTGCTAGCACCTTCTCTGTGCCTGGGAAGGAGAAGTGTTCACATTGCTTCGCAGAATCGCGTTTGTGCAGAAAACACTAACACTTGTTCAGAAGGAAAGAAAGCACAGAGCCCCACATTTTATGTTGCCCTGGAGAGCTTGCAGAGCACTGGGGAAAGAAAGGCAGAGAATTCCCTGCTAGCACCTTCTCTGTGCCTGGGAAGCAAAAGTGTTCACATTGCTTCGCAGAATCGCGTTTGTGCAGAAAACACTAACACTTGTTCAGAAGGAAAGAAAGCACAGAGCCCCACATTTTATGTTGCCCTGGAGAGCTTGCAGAGCACTGGGGAAAGGCAGGCAGAGAATTCCCTGCTAGCACCTTCTCTGTGCCTGGGAAGGAGAAGTGTTCACATTGCTTCGCAGAATCGCGTTTGTGCAGAAAACACTAACACTTGTTCAGAAGGAAAGAAAGCACAGAGCCCCACATTTTATGTTGCCCTGCAGAGCTTGCAGAGCACTGGGGAAAGGCAGGCAGAGAATTCCCTGCTAGCACCTTCTCTGTGCCTGGGAAGGAGAAGTGTTCACATTGCTTCGCAGAATCGCGTTTGTGCAGAAAACACTAACACTTGTTCAGAAGGAAAGAAAGCACAGAGCCCCACATTTTATGTTGCCCTGCAGAGCTTGCAGAGCACTGGGGAAAGGCAGGCAGAGAATTCCCTGCTAGCACCTTCTCTGTGCCTGGGAAGGAGAAGTGTTCACATTGCTTCGCAGAATCGCGTTTGTGCAGAAAACACTAACACTTGTTCAGAAGGAAAGAAAGCACAGAGCCCCAGATTTTATGTTCCCCTGGAGAGCTTGCAGAGCACTGGGGAAAGGCAGGCAGAGAATTCCCTGCTAGCACCTTCTCTGTGCCTGGGAAGGAGAAGTGTTCACATTGCTTCTCAGAATCGCGTTTGTGCAGAAAACACTAACACTTGTTCAGAAGGAAAGAAAGCACAGAGCCCCACATTTTATGTTGCCCTGGAGAGCTTGCAGAGCACTGGGGAAAGGCATGCAGAGAATTCCCTGCTAGCACCTTCTCTGTGCCTGGGAAGGAGAAGTGTTCACATTGCTTCGCAGAATCGCGTTTGTGCAGAAAACACTAACACTTGTTCAGAAGGAAAGAAAGCACAGAGCCCCACATTTTATGTTGCCCTGGAGAGCTTGCAGAGCACTGGGGAAAGGCAGGCAGAGAATTCCCTGCTAGCACCTTCTCTGTGCCTGGGAAGGAGAAGTGTTCACATTGCTTCGCAGAATCGCGTTTGTGCAGAAAACACTAACACTTGTTCAGAAGGAAAGAAAGCACAGAGCCCCACATTTTATGTTGCCCTGCAGAGCTTGCAGAGCACTGGGGAAAGGCAGGCAGAGAATTCCCTGCTAGCACCTTCTCTGTGCCTGGGAAGGAGAAGTGTTCACATTGCTTCGCAGAATCGCGTTTGTGCAGAAAACACTAACACTTGTTCAGAAGGAAAGAAAGCACAGAGCCCCACATTTTATGTTGCCCTGGAGAGCTTGCAGAGCACTGGGGAAAGGCAGGCAGAGAATTCCCTGCTAGCACCTTCTCTGTGCCTGGGAAGGAGAAGTGTTCACATTGCTTCGCAGAATCGCGTTTGTGCAGAAAACACTAACACTTGTTCAGAAGGAAAGAAAGCACAGAGCCCCACATTTTATGTTGCCCTGGAGAGCTTGCAGAGCACTGGGGAAAGGCAGGCAGAGAATTCCCTGCTAGCACCTTCTCTGTGCCTGGGAAGCAGAAGTGTTCACATTGCTTCGCAGAATCGCGTTTGTGCAGAAAACACTAACACTTGTTCAGAAGGAAAGAAAGCACAGAGCCCCACATTTTATGTTGCCCTGGAGAGCTTGCAGAGCACTGGGGAAAGGCAGGCAGAGAATTCCCTGCTAGCACCTTCTCTGTGCCTGGGAAGCACAAGTGTTCACATTGCTTCGCAGAATCGCATTTGTGCAGAAAACACTAACACTTGTTCAGAAGGAAAGAAAGCACAGAGCCCCACATTTTATGTTGCCCTGGAGAGCTTGCAGAGCACTGGGGAAAGGCAGGCAGAGAATTCCCTGCTAGCACCTTCTCTGTGCCTGGGAAGGAGAAGTGTTCACATTGCTTCGCAGAATCGCGTTTGTGCAGAAAACACTAACACTTGTTCAGAAGGAAAGAAAGCACAGAGCCCCACATTTTATGTTGCCCTGGAGAGCTTGCAGAGCACTGGGGAAAGGCAGGCAGAGAATTCCCTGCTAGCACCTTCTCTGTGCCTGGGAAGGAGAAGTGTTCACATTGCTTCGCAGAATCGCGTTTGTGCAGAAAACACTAACACTTGTTCAGAAGGAAAGAAAGCACAGAGCCCCACATTTTATGTTGCCCTGCAGAGCTTGCAGAGCACTGGGGAAAGGCAGGCAGAGAATTCCCTGCTAGCACCTTCTCTGTGCCTGGGAAGGAGAAGTGTTCACATTGCTTCTCAGAATCGCGTTTGTGCAGAAAACACTAACACTTGTTCAGAAGGAAAGAAAGCACAGAGCCCCACATTTTATGTTGCCCTGGAGAGCTTGCAGAGCACTGGGGAAAGGCAGGCAGAGAATTCCCTGCTAGCACCTTCTCTGTGCCTGGGAAGGAGAAGTGTTCACATTGCTTCTCAGAATCGCGTTTGTGCAGAAAACACTAACACTTGTTCAGAAGGAAAGAAAGCACAGACCCCACATTTTATGTTGCCCTGCAGAGCTTGCAGAGCACTGGGGAAAGGCAGGCAGAGAATTCCCTGCTAGCACCTTCTCTGTGCCTGGGAAGCAGAAGTGTTCACATTGCTTCGCAGAATCGCGTTTGTGCAGAAAACACTAACACTTGTTCAGAAGGAAAGAAAGCACAGAGCCCCACATTTTATGTTGCCCTGGAGAGCTTGCAGAGCACTGGGGAAAGGCAGGCAGAGAATTCCCTGCTAGCACCTTCTCTGTGCCTGGGAAGGAGAAGTGTTCACATTGCTTCGCAGAATCGCGTTTGTGCAGAAAACACTAACACTTGTTCAGAAGGAAAGAAAGCACAGAGCCCCACATTTTCTGTTGCCCTGGAGAGCTTGCAGAGCACTGGGGAAAGAAAGGCAGAGAATTCCCTGCTAGCACCTTCTCTGTGCCTGGGAAGCAAAAGTGTTCACATTGCTTCGCAGAATCGCGTTTGTGCAGAAAACACTAACACTTGTTCAGAAGGAAAGAAAGCACAGAGCCCCACATTTTCTGTTGCCCTGCAGAGCTTTCAGAGCACTGGGGAAAGGCAGGCAGAGAATTCCCTGCTAGCACCTTCTCTGTGCCTGGGAAGGAGAAGTGTTCACATTGCTTCGCAGAATCGCGTTTGTGCAGAAAACACTAACACTTGTTCAGAAGGAAAGAAAGCACAGAGCCCCACATTTTATGTTGCCCTGCAGAGCTTGCAGAGCACTGGGGAAAGGCAGGCAGAGAATTCCCTGCTAGCACCTTCTCTGTGCCTGGGAAGGAGAAGTGTTCACATTGCTTCGCAGAATCGCGTTTGTGCAGAAAACACTAACACTTGTTCAGAAGGAAAGAAAGCACAGAGCCCCACATTTTATGTTGCCCTGCAGAGCTTGCAGAGCACTGGGGAAAGGCAGGCAGAGAATTCCCTGCTAGCACCTTCTCTGTGCCTGGGAAGGAGAAGTGTTCACATTGCTTCGCAGAATCGCGTTTGTGCAGAAAACACTAACACTTGTTCAGAAGGAAAGAAAGCACAGAGCCCCACATTTTATGTTGCCCTGGAGAGCTTGCAGAGCACTGGGGAAAGGCAGGCAGAGAATTCCCTGCTAGCACCTTCTCTGTGCCTGGGAAGCAAAAGTGTTCACATTGCTTCGCAGAATCGCGTTTGTGCAGAAAACACTAACACTTGTTCAGAAGGAAAGAAAGCACAGAGCCCCAGATTTTATGTTGCCCTGCAGAGCTTGCAGAGCACTGGGGAAAGGCAGGCAGAGAATTCCCTGCTAGCACCTTCTCTGTGCCTGGGAAGGAGAAGTGTTCACATTGCTTCGCAGAATCGCGTTTCTGCAGAAAACACTAACACTTGTTCAGAAGGAAAGAAAGCACAGAGCCCCACATTTTATGTTGCCCTGGAGAGCTTGCAGAGCACTGGGGAAAGGCATGCAGAGAATTCCCTGCTAGCACCTTCTCTGTGCCTGGGAAGGAGAAGTGTTCACATTGCTTCGCAGAATCGCGTTTGTGCAGAAAACACTAACACTTGTTCAGAAGGAAAGAAAGCACAGAGCCCCACATTTTATGTTGCCCTGGAGAGCTTGCAGAGCACTGGGGAAAGGCAGGCAGAGAATTCCCTGCTAGCACCTTCTCTGTGCCTGGGAAGGAGAAGTGTTCACATTGCTTCGCAGAATCGCGTTTGTGCAGAAAACACTAACACTTGTTCAGAAGGAAAGAAAGCACAGAGCCCCACATTTTATGTTGCGCTGCAGAGCTTGCAGAGCACTGGGGAAAGGCAGGCAGAGAATTCCCTGCTAGCACCTTCTCTGTGCCTGGGAAGGAGAAGTGTTCACATTGCTTCGCAGAATCGCGTTTGTGCAGAAAACACTAACACTTGTTCAGAAGGAAAGAAAGCACAGAGCCCCAGATTTTCTGTTGCCCTGGAGAGCTTGCAGAGCACTGGGGAAAGGCAGGCAGAGAATTCCCTGCTAGCACCTTCTCTGTGCCTGGGAAGCAAAAGTGTTCACATTGCTTCGCAGAATCGCGTTTGTGCAGAAAACACTAACACTTGTTGAGAAGGAAAGAAAGCACAGAGCCCCAGATTTTATGTTGCCCTGCAGAGCTTGCAGAGCACTGGGGAAAGGCAGGCAGAGAATTCCCTGCTAGCACCTTCTCTGTGCCTGGGAAGGAGAAGTGTTCACATTGCTTCTCAGAATCGCGTTTGTGCAGAAAACACTAACACTTGTTCAGAAGGAAAGAAAGCACAGAGCCCCAGATTTTATGTTGCCCTGGAGAGCTTGCAGAGCACTGGGGAAAGGCAGGCAGAGAATTCCCTGCTAGCACCTTCTCTGTGCCTGGGAAGGAGAAGTGTTCACATTGCTTCTCAGAATCGCGTTTGTGCAGAAAACACTAACACTTGTTCAGAAGGAAAGAAAGCACAGAGCCCCAGATTTTATGTTGCCCTGGAGAGCTTGCAGAGCACTGGGGAAAGGCAGGCAGAGAATTCCCTGCTAGCACCTTCTCTGTGCCTGGGAAGGAGAAGTGTTCACATTGCTTCTCAGAATCGCGTTTGTGCAGAAAACACTAACACTTGTTCAGAAGGAAAGAAAGCACAGAGCCCCACATTTTATGTTCCCCTGGAGAGCTTGCAGAGCACTGGGGAAAGGCAGGCAGAGAATTCCCTGCTAGCACCTTCTCTGTGCCTGGGAAGGAGAAGTGTTCACATTGCTTCGCAGAATCGCGTTTGTGCAGAAAACACTAACACTTGTTCAGAAGGAAAGAAAGCACAGAGCCCCAGATTTGCTGTTGCCCTGGAGAGCTTGCAGAGCACTGGGGAAAGGCAGGCAGAGAATTCCCTGCTAGCACCTTCTCTGTGCCTGGGAAGGAGAAGTGTTCACATTGCTTCGCAGAATCGCGTTTGTGCAGAAAACACTAACACTTGTTCAGAAGGAAAGAAAGCACAGAGCCCCACATTTTATGTTGCCCTGGAGAGCTTGCAGAGCACTGGGGAAAGGCAGGCAGAGAATTCCCTGCTAGCACCTTCTCTGTGCCTGGGAAGGAGAAGTGTTCACATTGCTTCGCAGAATCGCGTTTGTGCAGAAAACACTAACACTTGTTCAGAAGGAAAGAAAGCACAGAGCCCCACATTTTCTGTTGCCCTGGAGAGCTTGCAGAGCACTGGGGAAAGGCAGGCAGAGAATTCCCTGCTAGCACCTTCTCTGTGCCTGGGAAGCAAAAGTGTTCACATTGCTTCGCAGAATCGCGTTTGTGCAGAAAACACTAACACTTGTTCAGAAGGAAAGAAAGCACAGAGCCCCACATTTTATGTTGCCCTGGAGAGCTTGCAGAGCACTGGGGAAAGGCAGGCAGAGAATTCCCTGCTAGCACCTTCTCTGTGCCTGGGAAGGAGAAGTGTTCACATTGCTTCGCAGAATCGCGTTTGTGCAGAAAACACTAACACTTGTTCAGAAGGAAAGAAAGCACAGAGCCCCACATTTTCTGTTGCCCTGGAGAGCTTGCAGAGCACTGGGGAAAGGCAGGCAGAGAATTCCCTGCTAGCACCTTCTCTGTGCCTGGGAAGCAAAAGTGTTCACATTGCTTCGCAGAATCGCGTTTGTGCAGAAAACACTAACACTTGTTCAGAAGGAAAGAAAGCACAGAGCCCCACATTTTCTGTTGCCCTGCAGAGCTTGCAGAGCACTGGGGAAAGGCAGGCAGAGAATTCCCTGCTAGCACCTTCTCTGTGCCTGGGAAGGAGAAGTGTTCACATTGCTTCGCAGAATCGCGTTTGTGCAGAAAACACTAACACTTGTTCAGAAGGAAAGAAAGCACAGAGCCCCACATTTTATGTTGCCCTGGAGAGCTTGCAGAGCACTGGGGAAAGGCAGGCAGAGAATTCCCTGCTAGCACCTTCTCTGTGCCTGGGAAGGAGAAGTGTTCACATTGCTTCTCAGAATCGCGTTTGTGCAGAAAACACTAACACTTGTTCAGAAGGAAAGAAAGCACAGAGCCCCAGATTTTATGTTCCCCTGGAGAGCTTGCAGAGCACTGGGGAAAGGCAGGCAGAGAATTCCCTGCTAGCACCTTCTCTGTGCCTGGGAAGGAGAAGTGTTCACATTGCTTCGCAGAATCGCGTTTGTGCAGAAAACACTAACACTTGTTCAGAAGGAAAGAAAGCACAGAGCCCCACATTTTATGTTGCCCTGGAGAGCTTGCAGAGCACTGGGGAAAGGCAGGCAGAGAATTCCCTGCTAGCACCTTCTCTGTGCCTGGGAAGGAGAAGTGTTCACATTGCTTCGCAGAATCGCGTTTGTGCAGAAAACACTAACACTTGTTCAGAAGGAAAGAAAGCACAGAGCCCCACATTTTATGTTGCCCTGCAGAGCTTGCAGAGCACTGGGGAAAGGCAGGCAGAGAATTCCCTGCTAGCACCTTCTCTGTGCCTGGGAAGCAAAAGTGTTCACATTGCTTCGCAGAATCGCGTTTGTGCAGAAAACACTAACACTTGTTCAGAAGGAAAGAAAGCACAGAGCCCCACATTTTATGTTGCGCTGCAGAGCTTGCAGAGCACTGGGGAAAGGCAGGCAGAGAATTCCCTGCTAGCACCTTCTCTGTGCCTGGGAAGGAGAAGTGTTCACATTGCTTCGCAGAATCGCGTTTGTGCAGAAAACACTAACACTTGTTCAGAAGGAAAGAAAGCACAGAGCCCCAGATTTTCTGTTGCCCTGGAGAGCTTGCAGAGCACTGGGGAAAGGCAGGCAGAGAATTCCCTGCTAGCACCTTCTCTGTGCCTGGGAAGCAAAAGTGTTCACATTGCTTCGCAGAATCGCGTTTGTGCAGAAAACACTAACACTTGTTCAGAAGGAAAGAAAGCACAGAGCCCCACATTTTATGTTGCCCTGCAGAGCTTGCAGAGCACTGGGGAAAGGCAGGCAGAGAATTCCCTGCTAGCACCTTCTCTGTGCCTGGGAAGGAGAAGTGTTCACATTGCTTCGCAGAATCGCGTTTGTGCAGAAAACACTAACACTTGTTCAGAAGGAAAGAAAGCACAGAGCCCCACATTTTATGTTGCCCTGGAGAGCTTGCAGAGCACTGGGGAAAGGCAGGCAGAGAATTCCCTGCTAGCACCTTCTCTGTGCCTGGGAAGCAAAAGTGTTCACATTGCTTCTCAGAATCGCGTTT
Source organism: Strix occidentalis (assembly GCA_030819815.1). Classification (NCBI taxonomy): domain Eukaryota; kingdom Metazoa; phylum Chordata; class Aves; order Strigiformes; family Strigidae; genus Strix; species Strix occidentalis. Next base: position 8,293 of record JASWHU010000345.1, read on the forward strand.
GTGCAGAAAACACTAACACTTGTTCAGAAGGAAAGAAAGCACAGAGCCCCACATTTTATGTTGCCCTGGAGAGCTTGCAGAGCACTGGGGAAAGGCAGGCAGAGAATTCCCTGCTAGCACCTTCTCTGTGCCTGGGAAGGAGAAGTGTTCACATTGCTTCGCAGAATCGCGTTTGTGCAGAAAACACTAACACTTGTTCAGAAGGAAAGAAAGCACAGAGCCCCACATTTTATGTTGCCCTGGAGAGCTTGCAGAGCACTGGGGAAAGGCAGGCAGAGAATTCCCTGCTAGCACCTTCTCTGTGCCTGGGAAGGAGAAGTGTTCACATTGCTTCGCAGAATCGCATTTGTGCAGCAAACACTAACACTTGTTCAGAAGGAAAGAAAGCACAGAGCCCCACATTTTATGTTGCCCTGGAGAGCTTGCAGAGCACTGGGGAAAGGCAGGCAGAGAATTCCCTGCTAGCACCTTCTCTGTGCCTGGGAAGCAAAAGTGTTCACATTGCTTCGCAGAATCGCGTTTGTGCAGAAAACACTAACACTTGTTCAGAAGGAAAGAAAGCACAGAGCCCCACATTTTATGTTGCCCTGCAGAGCTTGCAGAGCACTGGGGAAAGGCAGGCAGAGAATTCCCTGCTAGCACCTTCTCTGTGCCTGGGAAGGAGAAGTGTTCACATTGCTTCGCAGAATCGCGTTTGTGCAGAAAACACTAACACTTGTTCAGAAGGAAAGAAAGCACAGAGCCCCACATTTTATGTTGCCCTGGAGAGCTTGCAGAGCACTGGGGAAAGGCAGGCAGAGAATTCCCTGCTAGAACCTTCTCTGTGCCTGGGAAGCAAAAGTGTTCACATTGCTTCTCAGAATCGCGTTTGTGCAGAAAACACTAACACTTGTTCAGAAGGAAAGAAAGCACAGAGTCCCAGATTTTCTGTTGCCCTGGAGAGCTTGCAGAGCACTGGGGAAAGGCAGGCAGAGAATTCCCTGCTAGCACCTTCTCTGTGCCTGGGAAGCAAAAGTGTTCACATTGCTTCGCAGAATCGCGTTTGTGCAGAAAACACTAACACTTGTTCAGAAGGAAAGAAAGCACAGAGCCCCACATTTTATGTTGCCCTGGAGAGCTTGCAGAGCACTGGGGAAAGGCAGGCAGAGAATTCCCTGCTAGCACCTTCTCTGTGCCTGGGAAGCAAAAGTGTTCACATTGCTTCGCAGAATCGCGTTTGTGCAGAAAACACTAACACTTGTTCAGAAGGAAAGAAAGCACAGAGCCCCACATTTTATGTTGCCCTGCAGAGCTTGCAGAGCACTGGGGAAAGGCAGGCAGAGAATTCCCTGCTAGCACCTTCTCTGTGCCTGGGAAGGAGAAGTGTTCACATTGCTTCGCAGAATCGCGTTTGTGCAGAAAACACTAACACTTGTTCAGAAGGAAAGAAAGCACAGAGCCCCACATTTTATGTTGCCCTGGAGAGCTTGCAGAGCACTGGGGAAAGGCAGGCAGAGAATTCCCTGCTAGCACCTTCTCTGTGCCTGGGAAGGAGAAGTGTTCACATTGCTTCGCAGAATCGCGTTTGTGCAGAAAACACTAACACTTGTTCAGAAGGAAAGAAAGCACAGAGCCCCACATTTTATGTTGCCCTGGAGAGCTTGCAGAGCACTGGGGAAAGGCAGGCAGAGAATTCCCTGCTAGCACCTTCTCTGTGCCTGGGAAGCAGAAGTGTTCACATTGCTTCGCAGAATCGCGTTTGTGCAGAAAACACTAACACTTGTTCAGAAGGAAAGAAAGCACAGAGCCCCACATTTTATGTTGCCCTGGAGAGCTTGCAGAGCACTGGGGAAAGGCAGGCAGAGAATTCCCTGCTAGCACCTTCTCTGTGCCTGGGAAGCACAAGTGTTCACATTGCTTCGCAGAATCGCATTTGTGCAGAAAACACTAACACTTGTTCAGAAGGAAAGAAAGCACAGAGCCCCACATTTTATGTTGCCCTGGAGAGCTTGCAGAGCACTGGGGAAAGGCAGGCAGAGAATTCCCTGCTAGCACCTTCTCTGTGCCTGGGAAGGAGAAGTGTTCACATTGCTTCGCAGAATCGCGTTTGTGCAGAAAACACTAACACTTGTTCAGAAGGAAAGAAAGCACAGAGCCCCACATTTTATGTTGCCCTGGAGAGCTTGCAGAGCACTGGGGAAAGGCAGGCAGAGAATTCCCTGCTAGCACCTTCTCTGTGCCTGGGAAGGAGAAGTGTTCACATTGCTTCGCAGAATCGCGTTTGTGCAGAAAACACTAACACTTGTTCAGAAGGAAAGAAAGCACAGAGCCCCACATTTTATGTTGCCCTGCAGAGCTTGCAGAGCACTGGGGAAAGGCAGGCAGAGAATTCCCTGCTAGCACCTTCTCTGTGCCTGGGAAGGAGAAGTGTTCACATTGCTTCTCAGAATCGCGTTTGTGCAGAAAACACTAACACTTGTTCAGAAGGAAAGAAAGCACAGAGCCCCACATTTTATGTTGCCCTGGAGAGCTTGCAGAGCACTGGGGAAAGGCAGGCAGAGAATTCCCTGCTAGCACCTTCTCTGTGCCTGGGAAGGAGAAGTGTTCACATTGCTTCTCAGAATCGCGTTTGTGCAGAAAACACTAACACTTGTTCAGAAGGAAAGAAAGCACAGACCCCACATTTTATGTTGCCCTGCAGAGCTTGCAGAGCACTGGGGAAAGGCAGGCAGAGAATTCCCTGCTAGCACCTTCTCTGTGCCTGGGAAGCAGAAGTGTTCACATTGCTTCGCAGAATCGCGTTTGTGCAGAAAACACTAACACTTGTTCAGAAGGAAAGAAAGCACAGAGCCCCACATTTTATGTTGCCCTGGAGAGCTTGCAGAGCACTGGGGAAAGGCAGGCAGAGAATTCCCTGCTAGCACCTTCTCTGTGCCTGGGAAGGAGAAGTGTTCACATTGCTTCGCAGAATCGCGTTTGTGCAGAAAACACTAACACTTGTTCAGAAGGAAAGAAAGCACAGAGCCCCACATTTTCTGTTGCCCTGGAGAGCTTGCAGAGCACTGGGGAAAGAAAGGCAGAGAATTCCCTGCTAGCACCTTCTCTGTGCCTGGGAAGCAAAAGTGTTCACATTGCTTCGCAGAATCGCGTTTGTGCAGAAAACACTAACACTTGTTCAGAAGGAAAGAAAGCACAGAGCCCCACATTTTCTGTTGCCCTGCAGAGCTTTCAGAGCACTGGGGAAAGGCAGGCAGAGAATTCCCTGCTAGCACCTTCTCTGTGCCTGGGAAGGAGAAGTGTTCACATTGCTTCGCAGAATCGCGTTTGTGCAGAAAACACTAACACTTGTTCAGAAGGAAAGAAAGCACAGAGCCCCACATTTTATGTTGCCCTGCAGAGCTTGCAGAGCACTGGGGAAAGGCAGGCAGAGAATTCCCTGCTAGCACCTTCTCTGTGCCTGGGAAGGAGAAGTGTTCACATTGCTTCGCAGAATCGCGTTTGTGCAGAAAACACTAACACTTGTTCAGAAGGAAAGAAAGCACAGAGCCCCACATTTTATGTTGCCCTGCAGAGCTTGCAGAGCACTGGGGAAAGGCAGGCAGAGAATTCCCTGCTAGCACCTTCTCTGTGCCTGGGAAGGAGAAGTGTTCACATTGCTTCGCAGAATCGCGTTTGTGCAGAAAACACTAACACTTGTTCAGAAGGAAAGAAAGCACAGAGCCCCACATTTTATGTTGCCCTGGAGAGCTTGCAGAGCACTGGGGAAAGGCAGGCAGAGAATTCCCTGCTAGCACCTTCTCTGTGCCTGGGAAGCAAAAGTGTTCACATTGCTTCGCAGAATCGCGTTTGTGCAGAAAACACTAACACTTGTTCAGAAGGAAAGAAAGCACAGAGCCCCAGATTTTATGTTGCCCTGCAGAGCTTGCAGAGCACTGGGGAAAGGCAGGCAGAGAATTCCCTGCTAGCACCTTCTCTGTGCCTGGGAAGGAGAAGTGTTCACATTGCTTCGCAGAATCGCGTTTCTGCAGAAAACACTAACACTTGTTCAGAAGGAAAGAAAGCACAGAGCCCCACATTTTATGTTGCCCTGGAGAGCTTGCAGAGCACTGGGGAAAGGCATGCAGAGAATTCCCTGCTAGCACCTTCTCTGTGCCTGGGAAGGAGAAGTGTTCACATTGCTTCGCAGAATCGCGTTTGTGCAGAAAACACTAACACTTGTTCAGAAGGAAAGAAAGCACAGAGCCCCACATTTTATGTTGCCCTGGAGAGCTTGCAGAGCACTGGGGAAAGGCAGGCAGAGAATTCCCTGCTAGCACCTTCTCTGTGCCTGGGAAGGAGAAGTGTTCACATTGCTTCGCAGAATCGCGTTTGTGCAGAAAACACTAACACTTGTTCAGAAGGAAAGAAAGCACAGAGCCCCACATTTTATGTTGCGCTGCAGAGCTTGCAGAGCACTGGGGAAAGGCAGGCAGAGAATTCCCTGCTAGCACCTTCTCTGTGCCTGGGAAGGAGAAGTGTTCACATTGCTTCGCAGAATCGCGTTTGTGCAGAAAACACTAACACTTGTTCAGAAGGAAAGAAAGCACAGAGCCCCAGATTTTCTGTTGCCCTGGAGAGCTTGCAGAGCACTGGGGAAAGGCAGGCAGAGAATTCCCTGCTAGCACCTTCTCTGTGCCTGGGAAGCAAAAGTGTTCACATTGCTTCGCAGAATCGCGTTTGTGCAGAAAACACTAACACTTGTTGAGAAGGAAAGAAAGCACAGAGCCCCAGATTTTATGTTGCCCTGCAGAGCTTGCAGAGCACTGGGGAAAGGCAGGCAGAGAATTCCCTGCTAGCACCTTCTCTGTGCCTGGGAAGGAGAAGTGTTCACATTGCTTCTCAGAATCGCGTTTGTGCAGAAAACACTAACACTTGTTCAGAAGGAAAGAAAGCACAGAGCCCCAGATTTTATGTTGCCCTGGAGAGCTTGCAGAGCACTGGGGAAAGGCAGGCAGAGAATTCCCTGCTAGCACCTTCTCTGTGCCTGGGAAGGAGAAGTGTTCACATTGCTTCTCAGAATCGCGTTTGTGCAGAAAACACTAACACTTGTTCAGAAGGAAAGAAAGCACAGAGCCCCAGATTTTATGTTGCCCTGGAGAGCTTGCAGAGCACTGGGGAAAGGCAGGCAGAGAATTCCCTGCTAGCACCTTCTCTGTGCCTGGGAAGGAGAAGTGTTCACATTGCTTCTCAGAATCGCGTTTGTGCAGAAAACACTAACACTTGTTCAGAAGGAAAGAAAGCACAGAGCCCCACATTTTATGTTCCCCTGGAGAGCTTGCAGAGCACTGGGGAAAGGCAGGCAGAGAATTCCCTGCTAGCACCTTCTCTGTGCCTGGGAAGGAGAAGTGTTCACATTGCTTCGCAGAATCGCGTTTGTGCAGAAAACACTAACACTTGTTCAGAAGGAAAGAAAGCACAGAGCCCCAGATTTGCTGTTGCCCTGGAGAGCTTGCAGAGCACTGGGGAAAGGCAGGCAGAGAATTCCCTGCTAGCACCTTCTCTGTGCCTGGGAAGGAGAAGTGTTCACATTGCTTCGCAGAATCGCGTTTGTGCAGAAAACACTAACACTTGTTCAGAAGGAAAGAAAGCACAGAGCCCCACATTTTATGTTGCCCTGGAGAGCTTGCAGAGCACTGGGGAAAGGCAGGCAGAGAATTCCCTGCTAGCACCTTCTCTGTGCCTGGGAAGGAGAAGTGTTCACATTGCTTCGCAGAATCGCGTTTGTGCAGAAAACACTAACACTTGTTCAGAAGGAAAGAAAGCACAGAGCCCCACATTTTCTGTTGCCCTGGAGAGCTTGCAGAGCACTGGGGAAAGGCAGGCAGAGAATTCCCTGCTAGCACCTTCTCTGTGCCTGGGAAGCAAAAGTGTTCACATTGCTTCGCAGAATCGCGTTTGTGCAGAAAACACTAACACTTGTTCAGAAGGAAAGAAAGCACAGAGCCCCACATTTTATGTTGCCCTGGAGAGCTTGCAGAGCACTGGGGAAAGGCAGGCAGAGAATTCCCTGCTAGCACCTTCTCTGTGCCTGGGAAGGAGAAGTGTTCACATTGCTTCGCAGAATCGCGTTTGTGCAGAAAACACTAACACTTGTTCAGAAGGAAAGAAAGCACAGAGCCCCACATTTTCTGTTGCCCTGGAGAGCTTGCAGAGCACTGGGGAAAGGCAGGCAGAGAATTCCCTGCTAGCACCTTCTCTGTGCCTGGGAAGCAAAAGTGTTCACATTGCTTCGCAGAATCGCGTTTGTGCAGAAAACACTAACACTTGTTCAGAAGGAAAGAAAGCACAGAGCCCCACATTTTCTGTTGCCCTGCAGAGCTTGCAGAGCACTGGGGAAAGGCAGGCAGAGAATTCCCTGCTAGCACCTTCTCTGTGCCTGGGAAGGAGAAGTGTTCACATTGCTTCGCAGAATCGCGTTTGTGCAGAAAACACTAACACTTGTTCAGAAGGAAAGAAAGCACAGAGCCCCACATTTTATGTTGCCCTGGAGAGCTTGCAGAGCACTGGGGAAAGGCAGGCAGAGAATTCCCTGCTAGCACCTTCTCTGTGCCTGGGAAGGAGAAGTGTTCACATTGCTTCTCAGAATCGCGTTTGTGCAGAAAACACTAACACTTGTTCAGAAGGAAAGAAAGCACAGAGCCCCAGATTTTATGTTCCCCTGGAGAGCTTGCAGAGCACTGGGGAAAGGCAGGCAGAGAATTCCCTGCTAGCACCTTCTCTGTGCCTGGGAAGGAGAAGTGTTCACATTGCTTCGCAGAATCGCGTTTGTGCAGAAAACACTAACACTTGTTCAGAAGGAAAGAAAGCACAGAGCCCCACATTTTATGTTGCCCTGGAGAGCTTGCAGAGCACTGGGGAAAGGCAGGCAGAGAATTCCCTGCTAGCACCTTCTCTGTGCCTGGGAAGGAGAAGTGTTCACATTGCTTCGCAGAATCGCGTTTGTGCAGAAAACACTAACACTTGTTCAGAAGGAAAGAAAGCACAGAGCCCCACATTTTATGTTGCCCTGCAGAGCTTGCAGAGCACTGGGGAAAGGCAGGCAGAGAATTCCCTGCTAGCACCTTCTCTGTGCCTGGGAAGCAAAAGTGTTCACATTGCTTCGCAGAATCGCGTTTGTGCAGAAAACACTAACACTTGTTCAGAAGGAAAGAAAGCACAGAGCCCCACATTTTATGTTGCGCTGCAGAGCTTGCAGAGCACTGGGGAAAGGCAGGCAGAGAATTCCCTGCTAGCACCTTCTCTGTGCCTGGGAAGGAGAAGTGTTCACATTGCTTCGCAGAATCGCGTTTGTGCAGAAAACACTAACACTTGTTCAGAAGGAAAGAAAGCACAGAGCCCCAGATTTTCTGTTGCCCTGGAGAGCTTGCAGAGCACTGGGGAAAGGCAGGCAGAGAATTCCCTGCTAGCACCTTCTCTGTGCCTGGGAAGCAAAAGTGTTCACATTGCTTCGCAGAATCGCGTTTGTGCAGAAAACACTAACACTTGTTCAGAAGGAAAGAAAGCACAGAGCCCCACATTTTATGTTGCCCTGCAGAGCTTGCAGAGCACTGGGGAAAGGCAGGCAGAGAATTCCCTGCTAGCACCTTCTCTGTGCCTGGGAAGGAGAAGTGTTCACATTGCTTCGCAGAATCGCGTTTGTGCAGAAAACACTAACACTTGTTCAGAAGGAAAGAAAGCACAGAGCCCCACATTTTATGTTGCCCTGGAGAGCTTGCAGAGCACTGGGGAAAGGCAGGCAGAGAATTCCCTGCTAGCACCTTCTCTGTGCCTGGGAAGCAAAAGTGTTCACATTGCTTCTCAGAATCGCGTTTGTGCAGAAAACACTAACACTTGTTCAGAAGGAAAGAAAGCACAGAGCCCCACATTTTATGTTGCCCTGGAGAGCTTGCAGAGCACTGGGGAAAGGCAGGCAGAGAATTCCCTGCTAGCACCTTCTCTGTGCCTGGGAAGGAGAAGTGTTCACATTGCTTCGCAGAATCGCGTTTGTGCAGAAAACACTAACACTTGTTCAGAAGGAAAGAAAGCACAGAGCCCCACATTTTATGTTGCCCTGGAGAGCTTGCAGAGCACTGGGGAAAGGCAGGCAGAGAATTCCCTGCTAGCACCTTCTCTGTGCCTGGGAAGGAGAAGTGTTCACATTGCTTCGCAGAATCGCATTTGTGCAGCAAACACTAACACTTGTTCAGAAGGAAAGAAAGCACAGAGCCCCACATTTTATGTTGCCCTGGAGAGCTTGCAGAGCACTGGGGAAAGGCAGGCAGAGAATTCCCTGCTAGCACCTTCTCTGTGCCTGGGAAGCAAAAGTGTTCACATTGCTTCGCAGAATCGCGTTTGTGCAGAAAACACTAACACTTGTTCAGAAGGAAAGAAAGCACAGAGCCCCACATTTTATGTTGCCCTGCAGAGCTTGCAGAGCACTGGGGAAAGGCAGGCAGAGAATTCCCTGCTAGCACCTTCTCTGTGCCTGGGAAGGAGAAGTGTTCACATTGCTTCGCAGAATCGCGTTTGTGCAGAAAACACTAACACTTGTTCAGAAGGAAAGAAAGCACAGAGCCCCACATTTTATGTTGCCCTGGAGAGCTTGCAGAGCACTGGGGAAAGGCAGGCAGAGAATTCCCTGCTAGAACCTTCTCTGTGCCTGGGAAGCAAAAGTGTTCACATTGCTTCTCAGAATCGCGTTTGTGCAGAAAACACTAACACTTGTTCAGAAGGAAAGAAAGCACAGAGTCCCAGATTTTCTGTTGCCCTGGAGAGCTTGCAGAGCACTGGGGAAAGGCAGGCAGAGAATTCCCTGCTAGCACCTTCTCTGTGCCTGGGAAGCAAAAGTGTTCACATTGCTTCGCAGAATCGCGTTTGTGCAGAAAACACTAACACTTGTTCAGAAGGAAAGAAAGCACAGAGCCCCACATTTTATGTTGCCCTGGAGAGCTTGCAGAGCACTGGGGAAAGGCAGGCAGAGAATTCCCTGCTAGCACCTTCTCTGTGCCTGGGAAGCAAAAGTGTTCACATTGCTTCGCAGAATCGCGTTTGTGCAGAAAACACTAACACTTGTTCAGAAGGAAAGAAAGCACAGAGCCCCACATTTTATGTTGCCCTGGAGTGCTTGCAGAGCACTGGGGAAAGAAAGGCAGAGAATTCCCTGCTAGCACCTTCTCTGTGCCTGGGAAGGAAAGTGTTCACATTGCTTCGCAGAATCGCGTTTGTGCAGAAAACACTAACACTTGTTCAGAAGGAAAGAAAGCACAGAGCCCCACATTTTATGTTGCCCTGGAGAGCTTGCAGAGCACTGGGGAAAGGCAGGCAGAGAATTCCCTGCTAGCACCTTCTCTGTGCCTGGGAAGCAAAAGTGTTCACATTGCTTCGCAGAATCGCGTTTGTGCAGAAAACACTAACACTTGTTCAGAAGGAAAGAAAGCACAGAGCCCCACATTTTCTGTTGCCCTGGAGAGCTTGCAGAGCACTGGGGAAAGGCAGGCAGAGAATTCCCTGCTAGCACCTTCTCTGTGCCTGGGAAGGAGAAGTGTTCACATTGCTTCGCAGAATCGCGTTTGTGCAGAAAACACTAACACTTGTTCAGAAGGAAAGAAAGCACAGAGCCCCACATTTTATGTTGCCCTGGAGAGCTTGCAGAGCACTGGGGAAAGAAAGGGAGAGAATTCCCTGCTAGCACCTTCTCTGTGCCTGGGAAGGAGAAGTGTTCACATTGCTTCGCAGAATCGCGTTTGTGCAGAAAACACTAACACTTGTTCAGAAGGAAAGAAAGCACAGAGCCCCACATTTTATGTTGCCCTGGAGAGCTTGCAGAGCACTGGGGAAAGGCAGGCAGAGAATTCCCTGCTAGCACCTTCTCTGTGCCTGGGAAGGAGAAGTGTTCACATTGCTTCTCAGAATCGCGTTTGTGCAGAAAACACTAACACTTGTTCAGAAGGAAAGAAAGCACAGAGCCCCACATTTTATGTTGCCCTGGAGAGCTTGCAGAGCACTGGGGAAAGGCAGGCAGAGAATTCCCTGCTAGCACCTTCTCTGTGCCTGGGAAGGAGAAGTGTTCACATTGCTTCGCAGAATCGCGTTTGTGCAGAAAACACTAACACTTGTTCAGAAGGAAAGAAAGCACAGAGCCCCACATTTTCTGTTGCCCTGGAGAGCTTGCAGAGCACTGGGGAAAGGCAGGCAGAGAATTCCCTGCTAGCACTTTCTCTGTGCCTGGGAAGGAGAAGTGTTCACATTGCTTCGCAGAATCGCGTTTGTGCAGAAAACACTAACACTTGTTCAGAAGGAAAGAAAGCACAGAGCCCCACATTTTATGTTGCCCTGGAGAGCTTGCAGAGCACTGGGGAAAGGCAGGCAGAGAATTCCCTGCTAGCACCTTCTCTGTGCCTGGGAAGCAAAAGTGTTCACATTGCTTCGCAGAATCGCGTTTGTGCAGAAAACACTAACACTTGTTCAGAAGGAAAGAAAGCACAGAGCCCCAGATTTTATGTTCCCCTGGAGAGCTTGCAGAGCACTGGGGAAAGGCAGGCAGAGAATTCCCTGCTAGCACCTTCTCTGTGCCTGGGAAGGAGAAGTGTTCACATTGCTTCTCAGAATCGCGTTTGTGCAGAAAACACTAACACTTGTTCAGAAGGAAAGAAAGCACAGAGCCCCACATTTTATGTTGCCCTGGAGAGCTTGCAGAGCACTGGGGAAAGGCAGGCAGAGAATTCCCTGCTAGCACCTTCTCTGTGCCTGGGAAGGAGAAGTGTTCACATTGCTTCGCAGAATCGCGTTTGTGCAGAAAACACTAACACTTGTTCAGAAGGAAAGAAAGCACAGAGCCCCACATTTTATGTTGCCCTGGAGAGCTTGCAGAGCACTGGGGAAAGGCAGGCAGAGAATTCCCTGCTAGCACCTTCTCTGTGCCTGGGAAGGAGAAGTGTTCACATTGCTTCGCAGAATCGCGTTTGTGCAGAAAACACTAACACTTGTTCAGAAGGAAAGAAAGCACAGAGCCCCACATTTTCTGTTGCCCTGGAGAGCTTGCAGAGCACTGGGGAAAGAAAGGCAGAGAATTCCCTGCTAGCACCTTCTCTGTGCCTGGGAAGCAAAAGTGTTCACATTGCTTCGCAGAATCGCGTTTGTGCAGAAAACACTAACACTTGTTCAGAAGGAAAGAAAGCACAGAGCCCCACATTTTATGTTGCCCTGGAGAGCTTGCAGAGCACTGGGGAAAGGCAGGCAGAGAATTCCCTGCTAGCACCTTCTCTGTGCCTGGGAAGCAAAAGTGTTCACATTGCTTCGCAGAATCGCGTTTGTGCAGAAAACACTAACACTTGTTCAGAAGGAAAGAAAGCACAGAGCCCCAGATTTTATGTTCCCCTGGAGAGCTTGCAGAGCACTGGGGAAAGGCAGGCAGAGAATTCCCTGCTAGCACCTTCTCTGTGCCTGGGAAGGAGAAGTGTTCACATTGCTTCTCAGAATCGCGTTTGTGCAGAAAACACTAACACTTGTTCAGAAGGAAAGAAAGCACAGAGCCCCACATTTTATGTTGCCCTGGAGAGCTTGCAGAGCACTGGGGAAAGGCAGGCAGAGAATTCCCTGCTAGCACCTTCTCTGTGCCTGGGAAGCAAAAGTGTTCACATTGCTTCGCAGAATCGCGTTTGTGCAGAAAACACTAACACTTGTTCAGAAGGAAAGAAAGCACAGAGCCCCACATTTTCTGTTGCCCTGGAGAGCTTGCAGAGCACTGGGGAAAGGCAGGCAGAGAATTCCCTGCTAGCACCTTCTCTGTGCCTGGGAAGGAGAAGTGTTCACATTGCTTCGCAGAATCGCGTTTGTGCAGAAAACACTAACACTTGTTCAGAAGGAAAGAAAGCACAGAGCCCCACATTTTATGTTGCCCTGGAGAGCTTGCAGAGCACTGGGGAAAGGCAGGCAGAGAATTCCCTGCTAGCACCTTCTCTGTGCCTGGGAAGGAGAAGTGTTCACATTGCTTCTCAGAATCGCGTTTGTGCAGAAAACACTAACACTTGTTCAGAAGGAAAGAAAGCACAGAGCCCCACATTTTATGTTGCCCTGGAGAGCTTGCAGAGCACTGGGGAAAGGCAGGCAGAGAATTCCCTGCTAGCACCTTCTCTGTGCCTGGGAAGGAGAAGTGTTCACATTGCTTCGCAGAATCGCGTTTGTGCAGAAAACACTAACACTTGTTCAGAAGGAAAGAAAGCACAGAGCCCCACATTTTATGTTGCCCTGGAGAGCTTGCAGAGCACTGGGGAAAGGCAGGCAGAGAATTCCCTGCTAGCACCTTCTCTGTGCCTGGGAAGCAAAAGTGTTCACATTGCTTCGCAGAATCGCGTTTGTGCAGAAAACACTAACACTTGTTCAGAAGGAAAGAAAGCACAGAGCCCCAGATTTTATGTTCCCCTGGAGAGCTTGCAGAGCACTGGGGAAAGGCAGGCAGAGAATTCCCTGCTAGCACCTTCTCTGTGCCTGGGAAGCAAAAGTGTTCACATTGCTTCGCAGAATCGCGTTTGTGCAGAAAACACTAACACTTGTTCAGAAGGAAAGAAAGCACAGAGCCCCACATTTTATGTTGCCCTGGAGAGCTTGCAGAGCACTGGGGAAAGGCAGGCAGAGAATTCCCTGCTAGCACCTTCTCTGTGCCTGGGAAGGAGAAGTGTTCACATTGCTTCGCAGAATCGCGTTTGTGCAGAAAACACTAACACTTGTTCAGAAGGAAAGAAAGCACAGAGCCCCACATTTTATGTTGCCCTGCAGAGCTTGCAGAGCACTGGGGAAAGGCAGGCAGAGAATTCCCTGCTAGCACCTTCTCTGTGCCTGGGAAGCAAAAGTGTTCACATTGCTTCGCAGAATCGCGTTTGTGCAGAAAACACTAACACTTGTTCAGAAGGAAAGAAAGCACAGAGCCCCACATTTTATGTTGCGCTGCAGAGCTTGCAGAGCACTGGGGAAAGGCAGGCAGAGAATTCCCTGCTAGCACCTTCTCTGTGCCTGGGAAGCACAAGTGTTCACATTGCTTCGCAGAATCGCATTTGTGCAGAAAACACTAACACTTGTTCAGAAGGAAAGAAAGCACAGAGCCCCAGATTTTCTGTTGCCCTGGAGAGCTTGCAGAGCACTGGGGAAAGGCAGGCAGAGAATTCCCTGCTAGCACCTTCTCTGTGCCTGGGAAGCAAAAGTGTTCACATTGCTTCGCAGAATCGCGTTTGTGCAGAAAACACTAACACTTGTTCAGAAGGAAAGAAAGCACAGAGCCCCAGATTTTATGTTGCCCTGCAGAGCTTGCAGAGCACTGGGGAAAGGCAGGCAGAGAATTCCCTGCTAGCACCTTCTCTGTGCCTGGGAAGGAGAAGTGTTCACATTGCTTCGCAGAATCGCGTTTGTGCAGAAAACACTAACACTTGTTCAGAAGGAAAGAAAGCACAGAGCCCCACATTTTATGTTGCCCTGGAGAGCTTGCAGAGCACTGGGGAAAGAAAGGCAGAGAATTCCCTGCTAGCACCTTCTCTGTGCCTGGGAAGGAGAAGTGTTCACATTGCTTCGCAGAATCGCGTTTGTGCAGAAAACACTAACACTTGTTCAGAAGGAAAGAAAGCACAGAGCCCCACATTTTATGTTGCCCTGGAGAGCTTGCAGAGCACTGGGGAAAGAAAGGCAGAGAATTCCCTGCTAGCACCTTCTCTGTGCCTGGGAAGGAGAAGTGTTCACATTGCTTCGCAGAATCGCGTTTGTGCAGAAAACACTAACACTTGTTCAGAAGGAAAGAAAGCACAGAGCCCCACATTTTATGTTGCCCTGCAGAGCTTGCAGAGCACTGGGGAAAGGCAGGCAGAGAATTCCCTGCTAGCACCTTCTCTGTGCCTGGGAAGGAGAAGTGTTCACATTGCTTCTCAGAATCGCGTTTGTGCAGAAAACACTAACACTTGTTCAGAAGGAAAGAAAGCACAGAGTCCCAGATTTTCTGTTGCCCTGGAGAGCTTGCAGAGCACTGGGGAAAGGCAGGCAGAGAATTCCCTGCTAGAACCTTCTCTGTGCCTGGGAAGCAAAAGTGTTCACATTGCTTCTCAGAATCGCGTTTGTGCAGAAAACACTAACACTTGTTCAGAAGGAAAGAAAGCACAGAGTCCCAGATTTTCTGTTGCCCTGGAGAGCTTGCAGAGCAGTGGGGAAAGGCATGCAGAGAATTCCCTGCTAGAACCTTCTCTGTGCCTGGGAAGCAAAAGTGTTCACATTGCTTCTCAGAATCGCGTTTGTGCAGAAAACACTAACACTTGTTCAGAAGGAAAGAAAGCACAGAGCCCCACATTTTATGTTGCCCTGGAGAGCTTGCAGAGCACTGGGGAAAGGCAGGCAGAGAATTCCCTGCTAGCACCTTCTCTGTGCCTGGGAAGGAGAAGTGTTCACATTGCTTCGCAGAATCGCGTTTGTGCAGAAAACACTAACACTTGTTCAGAAGGAAAGAAAGCACAGAGCCCCACATTTTATGTTGCCCTGGAGAGCTTGCAGAGCACTGGGGAAAGGCAGGCAGAGAATTCCCTGCTAGCACCTTCTCTGTGCCTGGGAAGCAAAAGTGTTCACATTGCTTCGCAGAATCGCGTTTGTGCAGAAAACACTAACACTTGTTCAGAAGGAAAGAAAGCACAGAGCCCCACATTTTATGTTGCCCTGGAGAGCTTGCAGAGCACTGGGGAAAGAAAGGCAGAGAATTCCCTGCTAGCACCTTCTCTGTGCCTGGGAAGCAAAAGTGTTCACATTGCTTCGCAGAATCGCGTTTGTGCAGAAAACACTAACACTTGTTCAGAAGGAAAGAAAGCACAGAGCCCCACATTTTATGTTGCCCTGGAGAGCTTGCAGAGCACTGGGGAAAGAAAGGCAGAGAATTCCCTGCTAGCACCTTCTCTGTGCCTGGGAAGCAAAAGTGTTCACATTGCTTCGCAGAATCGCGTTTGTGCAGAAAACACTAACACTTGTTCAGAAGGAAAGAAAGCACAGAGCCCCACATTTTATGTTGCGCTGCAGAGCTTGCAGAGCACTGGGGAAAGGCAGGCAGAGAATTCCCTGCTAGCACCTTCTCTGTGCCTGGGAAGGAGAAGTGTTCACATTGCTTCTCAGAATCGCGTTTGTGCAGAAAACACTAACACTTGTTCAGAAGGAAAGAAAGCACAGAGTCCCAGATTTTCTGTTGCCCTGGAGAGCTTGCAGAGCACTGGGGAAAGGCAGGCAGAGAATTCCCTGCTAGAACCTTCTCTGTGCCTGGGAAGCAAAAGTGTTCACATTGCTTCTCAGAATCGCGTTTGTGCAGAAAACACTAACACTTGTTCAGAAGGAAAGAAAGCACAGAGTCCCAGATTTTCTGTTGCCCTGGAGAGCTTGCAGAGCACTGGGGAAAGGCATGCAGAGAATTCCCTGCTAGAACCTTCTCTGTGCCTGGGAAGCAAAAGTGTTCACATTGCTTCTCAGAATCGCGTTTGTGCAGAAAACACTAACACTTGTTCAGAAGGAAAGAAAGCACAGAGCCCCACATTTTATGTTGCCCTGGAGAGCTTGCAGAGCACTGGGGAAAGGCAGGCAGAGAATTCCCTGCTAGCACCTTCTCTGTGCCTGGGAAGCAAAAGTGTTCACATTGCTTCGCAGAATCGCGTTTGTGCAGAAAACACTAACACTTGTTCAGAAGGAAAGAAAGCACAGAGCCCCACATTTTATGTTGCCCTGGAGAGCTTGCAGAGCACTGGGGAAAGAAAGGCAGAGAATTCCCTGCTAGCACCTTCTCTGTGCCTGGGAAGGAGAAGTGTTCACATTGCTTCGCAGAATCGCGTTTGTGCAGAAAACACTAACACTTGTTCAGAAGGAAAGAAAGCACAGAGCCCCACATTTTATGTTGCCCTGGAGAGCTTGCAGAGCACTGGGGAAAAGCAGGCAGAGAATTCCCTGCTAGCACCTTCTCTGTGCCTGGGAAGGAGAAGTGTTCACATTGCTTCGCAGAATCGCGTTTGTGCAGAAAACACTAACACTTGTTCAGAAGGAAAGAAAGCACAGAGCCCCAGATTTTCTGTTGCCCTGGAGAGCTTGCAGAGCACTGGGGAAAGGCAGGCAGAGAATTCCCTGCTAGCACCTTCTCTGTGCCTGGGAAGGAGAAGTGTTCACATTGCTTCGCAGAATCGCGTTTGTGCAGAAAACACTAACACTTGTTCAGAAGGAAAGAAAGCACAGAGCCCCAGATTTGCTGTTGCCCTGGAGAGCTTGCAGAGCACTGGGGAAAGGCAGGCAGAGAATTCCCTGCTAGCACCTTCTCTGTGCCTGGGAAGGAGAAGTGTTCACATTGCTTCGCAGAATCGCGTTTGTGCAGAAAACACTGACACTTGTTCAGAAGGAAAGAAATCACAGAGCCCCACATTTTCTGTTGCCCTGGAGAGCTTGCAGAGCACTGGGGAAAAGCAGGCAGAGATATCCCTGCTAGCACCTTCTCTGTGCCTGGGAAGCAAAAGTGTTCACATTGCTTCGCAGAATCGCGTTTGTGCAGAAAACACTAACACTTGTTCAGAAGGAAAGAAAGCACAGAGCCCCACATTTTCTGTTGCCCTGGAGAGCTTGCAGAGCACTGGGGAAAGGCAGGCAGAGAATTCCCTGCTAGCACCTTCTCTGTGCCTGGGAAGGAGAAGTGTTCACATTGCTCCGCAGAATCGCGTTTGTGCAGAAAACACTAACACTTGTTCAGAAGGAAAGAAAGCACAGAGCCCCACATTTTATGTTGCCCTGCAGAGCTTGCAGAGCACTGGGGAAAGGCAGGCAGAGAATTCCCTGCTAGCACCTTCTCTGTGCCTGGGAAGGAGAAGTGTTCACATTGCTTCGCAGAATCGCGTTTGTGCAGAAAACACTAACACTTGTTGAGAAGGAAAGAAAGCACAGAGTCCCAGATTTTCTGTTGCCCTGGAGAGCTTGCAGAGCACTGGGGAAAGGCAGGCAGAGAATTCCCTGCTAGCACCTTCTCTGTGCCTGGGAAGCAAAAGTGTTCACATTGCTTCGCAGAATCGCGTTTGTGCAGAAAACACTAACACTTGTTCAGAAGGAAAGAAAGCACAGAGCCCCACATTTTATGTTGCCCTGCAGAGCTTGCAGAGCACTGGGGAAAGGCAGGCAGAGAATTCCCTGCTAGCACCTTCTCTGTGCCTGGGAAGCAAAAGTGTTCACATTGCTTCTCAGAATCGCGTTTGTGCAGAAAACACTAACACTTGTTCAGAAGGAAAGAAAGCACAGAGCCCCAGATTTGATGTTGCCCTGGAGAGCTTGCAGAGCACTGGGGAAAGGCAGGCAGAGAATTCCCTGCTAGCACCTTCTCTGTGCCTGGGAAGGAGAAGTGTTCACATTGCTTCGCAGAATCGCGTTTGTGCAGAAAACACTAACACTTGTTCAGAAGGAAAGAAAGCACAGAGCCCCACATTTTATGTTGCCCTGGAGAGCTTGCAGAGCACTGGGGAAAGGCAGGCAGAGAATTCCCTGCTAGCACCTTCTCTGTGCCTGGGAAGCAAAAGTGTTCACATTGCTTCGCAGAATCGCGTTTGTGCAGAAAACACTAACACTTGTTCAGAAGGAAAGAAAGCACAGAGCCCCACATTTTATGTTGCCCTGGAGAGCTTGCAGAGCACTGGGGAAAGGCAGGCAGAGAATTCCCTGCTAGCACCTTCTCTGTGCCTGGGAAGCAAAAGTGTTCACATTGCTTCGCAGAATCGCGTTTGTGCAGAAAACACTAACACTTGTTCAGAAGGAAAGAAAGCACAGAGCCCCACATTTTATGTTGCCCTGGAGTGCTTGCAGAGCACTGGGGAAAGGCAGGCAGAGAATTCCCTGCTAGCACCTTCTCTGTGCCTGGGAAGGAGAAGTGTTCACATTGCTTCGCAGAATCGCGTTTGTGCAGAAAACACTAACACTTGTTCAGAAGGAAAGAAAGCACAGAGCCCCACATTTTATGTTGCCCTGGAGAGCTTGCAGAGCACTGGGGAAAGGCAGGCAGAGAATTCCCTGCTAGCACCTTCTCTGTGCCTGGGAAGCAAAAGTGTTCACATTGCTTCTCAGAATCGCGTTTGTGCAGAAAACACTAACACTTGTTCAGAAGGAAAGAAAGCACAGAGTTCCAGATTTTCTGTTGCCCTGGAGAGCTTGCAGAGCACTGGGGAAAGGCAGGCAGAGAATTCCCTGCTAGAACCTTCTCTGTGCCTGGGAAGCAAAAGTGTTCACATTGCTTCTCAGAATCGCGTTTGTGCAGAAAACACTAACACTTGTTCAGAAGGAAAGAAAGCACAGAGCCCCAGATTTGCTGTTGCCCTGGAGAGCTTGCAGAGCACTGGGGAAAGGCAGGCAGAGAATTCCCTGCTAGCACCTTCTCTGTGCCTGGGAAGGAGAAGTGTTCACATTGCTTCGCAGAATCGCGTTTGTGCAGAAAACACTAACACTTGTTCAGAAGGAAAGAAAGCACAGAGCCCCAGACTTTATGTTGCGCTGCAGAGCTTGCAGAGCACTGGGGAAAGGCAGGCAGAGAATTCCCTGCTAGCACCTTCTCTGTGCCTGGGAAGCAAAAGTGTTCACATTGCTTCGCAGAATCGCGTTTGTGCAGAAAACACTAACACTTGTTCAGAAGGAAAGAAAGCACAGAGCCCCACATTTTATGTTGCCCTGGAGAGCTTGCAGAGCACTGGGGAAAGGCAGGCAGAGAATTCCCTGCTAGCACCTTCTCTGTGCCTGGGAAGCAAAAGTGTTCACATTGCTTCGCAGAATCGCGTTTGTGCAGAAAACACTAACACTTGTTCAGAAGGAAAGAAAGCACAGAGCCCCACATTTTATGTTGCCCTGGAGTGCTTGCAGAGCACTGGGGAAAGGCAGGCAGAGAATTCCCTGCTAGCACCTTCTCTGTGCCTGGGAAGGAGAAGTGTTCACATTGCTTCACAGAATCGCGTTTGTGCAGAAAACACTAACACTTGTTCAGAAGGAAAGAAAGCACAGAGCCCCAGATTTTATGTTCCCCTGGAGAGCTTGCAGAGCACTGGGGAAAGGCAGGCAGAGAATTCCCTGCTAGCACCTTCTCTGTGCCTGGGAAGCAAAAGTGTTCACATTGCTTCGCAGAATCGCGTTTGTGCAGAAAACACTAACACTTGTTCAGAAGGAAAGAAAGCACAGAGCCCCACATTTTATGTTGCCCTGGAGAGCTTGCAGAGCACTGGGGAAAGGCAGGCAGAGAATTCCCTGCTAGCACCTTCTCTGTGCCTGGGAAGCAAAAGTGTTCACATTGCTTCGCAGAATCGCGTTTGTGCAGAAAACACTAACACTTGTTCAGAAGGAAAGAAAGCACAGAGCCCCACATTTTATGTTGCCCTGGAGTGCTTGCAGAGCACTGGGGAAAGGCAGGCAGAGAATTCCCTGCTAGCACCTTCTCTGTGCCTGGGAAGGAGAAGTGTTCACATTGCTTCGCAGAATCGCGTTTGTGCAGAAAACACTAACACTTGTTCAGAAGGAAAGAAAGCACAGAGCCCCACATTTTATGTTGCCCTGGAGAGCTTGCAGAGCACTGGGGAAAGGCAGGCAGAGAATTCCCTGCTAGCACCTTCTCTGTGCCTGGGAAGCAAAAGTGTTCACATTGCTTCGCAGAATCGCGTTTGTGCAGAAAACACTAACACTTGTTCAGAAGGAAAGAAAGCACAGAGCCCCACATTTTATGTTGCCCTGGAGAGCTTGCAGAGCACTGGGGAAAGGCAGGCAGAGAATTCCCTGCTAGCACCTTCTCTGTGCCTGGGAAGGAGAAGTGTTCACATTGCTTCGCAGAATCGCGTTTGTGCAGAAAACACTAACACTTGTTCAGAAGGAAAGAAAGCACAGAGCCCCACATTTTATGTTGCCCTGGAGAGCTTGCAGAGCACTGGGGAAAGAAAGGCAGAGAATTCCCTGCTAGCACCTTCTCTGTGCCTGGGAAGGAGAAGTGTTCACATTGCTTCGCAGAATCGCGTTTGTGCAGAAAACACTAACACTTGTTCAGAAGGAAAGAAAGCACAGAGCCCCACATTTTATGTTGCCCTGGAGAGCTTGCAGAGCACTGGGGAAAAGCAGGCAGAGAATTCCCTGCTAGCACCTTCTCTGTGCCTGGGAAGGAGAAGTGTTCACATTGCTTCGCAGAATCGCGTTTGTGCAGAAAACACTAACACTTGTTCAGAAGGAAAGAAAGCACAGAGCCCCAGATTTTCTGTTGCCCTGGAGAGCTTGCAGAGCACTGGGGAAAGGCAGGCAGAGAATTCCCTGCTAGCACCTTCTCTGTGCCTGGGAAGGAGAAGTGTTCACATTGCTTCGCAGAATCGCGTTTGTGCAGAAAACACTAACACTTGTTCAGAAGGAAAGAAAGCACAGAGCCCCAGATTTGATGTTGCCCTGGAGAGCTTGCAGAGCACTGGGGAAAGGCAGGCAGAGAATTCCCTGCTAGCACCTTCTCTGTGCCTGGGAAGGAGAAGTGTTCACATTGCTTCGCAGAATCGCGTTTGTGCAGAAAACACTGACACTTGTTCAGAAGGAAAGAAATCACAGAGCCCCACATTTTCTGTTGCCCTGGAGAGCTTGCAGAGCACTGGGGAAAAGCAGGCAGAGATATCCCTGCTAGCACCTTCTCTGTGCCTGGGAAGCAAAAGTGTTCACATTGCTTCGCAGAATCGCGTTTGTGCAGAAAACACTAACACTTGTTGAGAAGGAAAGAAAGCACAGAGTCCCAGATTTTATGTTCCCCTGGAGAGCTTGCAGAGCACTGGGGAAAGGCAGGCAGAGAATTCCCTGCTAGCACCTTCTCTGTGCCTGGGAAGCAAAAGTGTTCACATTGCTTCGCAGAATCGCGTTTGTGCAGAAAACACTAACACTTGTTCAGAAGGAAAGAAAGCACAGAGCCCCACATTTTATGTTGCCCTGCAGAGCTTGCAGAGCACTGGGGAAAGGCAGGCAGAGAATTCCCTGCTAGCACCTTCTCTGTGCCTGGGAAGCAAAAGTGTTCACATTGCTTCTCAGAATCGCGTTTGTGCAGAAAACACTAACACTTGTTCAGAAGGAAAGAAAGCACAGAGCCCCAGATTTGATGTTGCCCTGGAGAGCTTGCAGAGCACTGGGGAAAGGCAGGCAGAGAATTCCCTGCTAGCACCTTCTCTGTGCCTGGGAAGGAGAAGTGTTCACATTGCTTCGCAGAATCGCGTTTGTGCAGAAAACACTAACACTTGTTCAAAAGGAAAGAAAGCACAGAGCCCCAGATTTTATGTTCCCCTGGAGAGCTTGCAGAGCACTGGGGAAAGGCAGGCAGAGAATTCCCTGCTAGCACCTTCTCTGTGCCTGGGAAGCAAAAGTGTTCACATTGCTTCGCAGAATCGCGTTTGTGCAGAAAACACTAACACTTGTTCAGAAGGAAAGAAAGCACAGAGCCCCACATTTTATGTTGCCCTGGAGAGCTTGCAGAGCACTGGGGAAAGGCAGGCAGAGAATTCCCTGCTAGCACCTTCTCTGTGCCTGGGAAGCAAAAGTGTTCACATTGCTTCGCAGAATCGCGTTTGTGCAGAAAACACTAACACTTGTTCAGAAGGAAAGAAAGCACAGAGCCCCACATTTTATGTTGCCCTGGAGTGCTTGCAGAGCACTGGGGAAAGGCAGGCAGAGAATTCCCTGCTAGCACCTTCTCTGTGCCTGGGAAGGAGAAGTGTTCACATTGCTTCGCAGAATCGCGTTTGTGCAGAAAACACTAACACTTGTTCAGAAGGAAAGAAAGCACAGAGCCCCACATTTTATGTTGCCCTGGAGAGCTTGCAGAGCACTGGGGAAAGGCAGGCAGAGAATTCCCTGCTAGCACCTTCTCTGTGCCTGGGAAGCAAAAGTGTTCACATTGCTTCTCAGAATCGCGTTTGTGCAGAAAACACTAACACTTGTTCAGAAGGAAAGAAAGCACAGAGTCCCAGATTTTCTGTTCCCCTGGAGAGCTTGCAGAGCACTGGGGAAAGGCAGGCAGAGAATTCCCTGCTAGAACCTTCTCTGTGCCTGGGAAGCAAAAGTGTTCACATTGCTTCTCAGAATCGCGTTTGTGCAGAAAACACTAACACTTGTTCAGAAGGAAAGAAAGCACAGAGCCCCAGATTTGATGTTGCCCTGGAGAGCTTGCAGAGCACTGGGGAAAGGCAGGCAGAGAATTCCCTGCTAGCACCTTCTCTGTGCCTGGGAAGGAGAAGTGTTCACATTGCTTCGCAGAATCGCGTTTGTGCAGAAAACACTAACACTTGTTCAGAAGGAAAGAAAGCACAGAGCCCCACATTTTATGTTGCCCTGGAGTGCTTGCAGAGCACTGGGGAAAGGCAGGCAGAGAATTCCCTGCTAGCACCTTCTCTGTGCCTGGGAAGGAGAAGTGTTCACATTGCTTCGCAGAATCGCGTTTGTGCAGAAAACACTAACACTTGTTCAGAAGGAAAGAAAGCACAGAGCCCCACATTTTATGTTGCCCTGGAGAGCTTGCAGAGCACTGGGGAAAGGCAGGCAGAGAATTCCCTGCTAGCACCTTCTCTGTGCCTGGGAAGCAAAAGTGTTCACATTGCTTCGCAGAATCGCGTTTGTGCAGAAAACACTAACACTTGTTCAGAAGGAAAGAAAGCACAGAGCCCCAGATTTGATGTTGCCCTGGAGAGCTTGCAGAGCACTGGGGAAAGGCAGGCAGAGAATTCCCTGCTAGCACCTTCTCTGTGCCTGGGAAGGAGAAGTGTTCACATTGCTTCGCAGAATCGCGTTTGTGCAGAAAACACTAACACTTGTTCAGAAGGAAAGAAAGCACAGAGCCCCAGATTTTATGTTGCCCTGGAGAGCTTGCAGAGCACTGGGGAAAGGCAGGCAGAGAATTCCCTGCTAGCACCTTCTCTGTGCCTGGGAAGGAGAAGTGTTCACATTGCTTCTCAGAATCGCGTTTGTGCAGAAAACACTAACACTTGTTCAGAAGGAAAGAAAGCACAGAGCCCCACATTTTATGTTGCCCTGGAGAGCTTGCAGAGCACTGGGGAAAGGCAGGCAGAGAATTCCCTGCTAGCACCTTCTCTGTGCCTGGGAAGCAAAAGTGTTCACATTGCTTCGCAGAATCGCGTTTGTGCAGAAAACACTAACACTTGTTCAGAAGGAAAGAAAGCACAGAGCCCCACATTTTATGTTGCCCTGGAGAGCTTGCAGAGCACTGGGGAAAGGCAGGCAGAGAATTCCCTGCTAGCACCTTCTCTGTGCCTGGGAAGGAGAAGTGTTCACATTGCTTCGCAGAATCGCGTTTGTGCAGAAAACACTAACACTTGTTCAGAAGGAAAGAAAGCACAGAGCCCCACATTTTATGTTGCCCTGCAGAGCTTGCAGAGCACTGGGGAAAGAAAGGCAGAGAATTCCCTGCTAGCACCTTCTCTGTGCCTGGGAAGCAGAACTGTTCACATTGCTTCGCAGAATCGCGTTTGTGCAGAAAACACTAACACTTGTTCAGAAGGAAAGAAAGCACAGAGCCCCACATTTTATGTTGCCCTGGAGAGCTTGCAGAGCACTGGGGAAAAGCAGGCAGAGAATTCCCTGCTAGCACCTTCTCTGTGCCTGGGAAGGAGAAGTGTTCACATTGCTTCTCAGAATCGCGTTTGTGCAGAAAACACTAACACTTGTTCAGAAGGAAAGAAAGCACAGAGTCCCAGATTTTCTGTTGCCCTGGAGAGCTTGCAGAGCACTGGGGAAAGGCATGCAGAGAATTCCCTGCTAGAACCTTCTCTGTGCCTGGGAAGCAAAAGTGTTCACATTGCTTCTCAGAATCGCGTTTGTGCAGAAAACACTAACACTTGTTCAGAAGGAAAGAAAGCACAGAGCCCCAGATTTGATGTTGCCCTGGAGAGCTTGCAGAGCACTGGGGAAAGGCAGGCAGAGAATTCCCTGCTAGCACCTTCTCTGTGCCTGGGAAGGAGAAGTGTTCACATTGCTTCGCAGAATCGCGTTTGTGCAGAAAACACTAACACTTGTTCAGAAGGAAAGAAAGCACAGAGCCCCAGATTTTATGTTCCCCTGGAGAGCTTGCAGAGCACTGGGGAAAGGCAGGCAGAGAATTCCCTGCTAGCACCTTCTCTGTGCCTGGGAAGCAAAAGTGTTCACATTGCTTCGCAGAATCGCGTTTGTGCAGAAAACACTAACACTTGTTCAGAAGGAAAGAAAGCACAGAGCCCCACATTTTATGTTGCCCTGGAGAGCTTGCAGAGCACTGGGGAAAGGCAGGCAGAGAATTCCCTGCTAGCACCTTCTCTGTGCCTGGGAAGCAAAAGTGTTCACATTGCTTCGCAGAATCGCGTTTGTGCAGAAAACACTAACACTTGTTCAGAAGGAAAGAAAGCACAGAGCCCCACATTTTATGTTGCCCTGGAGTGCTTGCAGAGCACTGGGGAAAGGCAGGCAGAGAATTCCCTGCTAGCACCTTCTCTGTGCCTGGGAAGGAGAAGTGTTCACATTGCTTCGCAGAATCGCGTTTGTGCAGAAAACACTAACACTTGTTCAGAAGGAAAGAAAGCACAGAGCCCCACATTTTATGTTGCCCTGGAGAGCTTGCAGAGCACTGGGGAAAGGCAGGCAGAGAATTCCCTGCTAGCACCTTCTCTGTGCCTGGGAAGCAAAAGTGTTCACATTGCTTCGCAGAATCGCGTTTGTGCAGAAAACACTAACACTTGTTCAGAAGGAAAGAAAGCACAGAGCCCCACATTTTCTGTTGCCCTGGAGAGCTTGCAGAGCACTGGGGAAAGGCAGGCAGAGAATTCCCTGCTAGCACCTTCTCTGTGCCTGGGAAGGAGAAGTGTTCACATTGCTTCGCAGAATCGCGTTTGTGCAGAAAACACTAACACTTGTTCAGAAGGAAAGAAAGCACAGAGCCCCACATTTTCTGTTGCCCTGCAGAGCTTGCAGAGCACTGGGGAAAGGCAGGCAGAGAATTCCCTGCTAGCACCTTCTCTGTGCCTGGGAAGGAGAAGTGTTCACATTGCTTCGCAGAATCGCGTTTGTGCAGAAAACACTAACACTTGTTCAGAAGGAAAGAAAGCACAGAGCCCCAGATTTTATGTTGCCCTGGAGAGCTTGCAGAGCACTGGGGAAAGAAAGGCAGAGAATTCCCTGCTAGCACCTTCTCTGTGCCTGGGAAGCAAAAGTGTTCACATTGCTTCGCAGAATCGCGTTTGTGCAGAAAACACTAACACTTGTTCAGAAGGAAAGAAAGCACAGAGCCCCACATTTTATGTTGCCCTGCAGAGCTTGCAGAGCACTGGGGAAAGGCAGGCAGAGAATTCCCTGCTAGCACCTTCTCTGTGCCTGGGAAGGAGAAGTGTTCACATTGCTTCTCAGAATCGCGTTTGTGCAGAAAACACTAACACTTGTTCAGAAGGAAAGAAAGCACAGAGTCCCAGATTTTCTGTTGCCCTGGAGAGCTTGCAGAGCACTGGGGAAAGGCAGGCAGAGAATTCCCTGCTAGAACCTTCTCTGTGCCTGGGAAGCAAAAGTGTTCACATTGCTTCTCAGAATCGCGTTTGTGCAGAAAACACTAACACTTGTTCAGAAGGAAAGAAAGCACAGAGTCCCAGATTTTCTGTTGCCCTGGAGAGCTTGCAGAGCACTGGGGAAAGGCATGCAGAGAATTCCCTGCTAGAACCTTCTCTGTGCCTGGGAAGCAAAAGTGTTCACATTGCTTCTCAGAATCGCGTTTGTGCAGAAAACACTAACACTTGTTCAGAAGGAAAGAAAGCACAGAGCCCCACATTTTATGTTGCCCTGCAGAGCTTGCAGAGCACTGGGGAAAGGCAGGCAGAGAATTCCCTGCTAGCACCTTCTCTGTGCCTGGGAAGGAGAAGTGTTCACATTGCTTCGCAGAATCGCGTTTGTGCAGAAAACACTAACACTTGTTCAGAAGGAAAGAAAGCACAGAGCCCCACATTTTATGTTGCCCTGGAGAGCTTGCAGAGCACTGGGGAAAGGCAGGCAGAGAATTCCCTGCTAGCACCTTCTCTGTGCCTGGGAAGCAAAAGTGTTCACATTGCTTCGCAGAATCGCGTTTGTGCAGAAAACACTAACACTTGTTCAGAAGGAAAGAAAGCACAGAGCCCCACATTTTATGTTGCCCTGGAGAGCTTGCAGAGCACTGGGGAAAGAAAGGCAGAGAATTCCCTGCTAGCACCTTCTCTGTGCCTGGGAAGGAGAAGTGTTCACATTGCTTCGCAGAATCGCGTTTGTGCAGAAAACACTAACACTTGTTCAGAAGGAAAGAAAGCACAGAGCCCCACATTTTATGTTGCCCTGGAGAGCTTGCAGAGCACTGGGGAAAAGCAGGCAGAGAATTCCCTGCTAGCACCTTCTCTGTGCCTGGGAAGGAGAAGTGTTCACATTGCTTCTCAGAATCGCGTTTGTGCAGAAAACACTAACACTTGTTCAGAAGGAAAGAAAGCACAGAGCCCCAGATTTTCTGTTGCCCTGGAGAGCTTGCAGAGCACTGGGGAAAGGCAGGCAGAGAATTCCCTGCTAGCACCTTCTCTGTGCCTGGGAAGCAAAAGTGTTCACATTGCTTCGCAGAATCGCGTTTGTGCAGAAAACACTAACACTTGTTCAGAAGGAAAGAAAGCACAGAGCCCCAGATTTGCTGTTGCCCTGGAGAGCTTGCAGAGCACTGGGGAAAGGCAGGCAGAGAATTCCCTGCTAGCACCTTCTCTGTGCCTGGGAAGGAGAAGTGTTCACATTGCTTCGCAGAATCGCGTTTGTGCAGAAAACACTAACACTTGTTCAGAAGGAAAGAAAGCACAGAGCCCCAGATTTGATGTTGCCCTGGAGAGCTTGCAGAGCACTGGGGAAAGAAAGGCAGAGAATTCCCTGCTAGCACCTTCTCTGTGCCTGGGAAGGAGAAGTGTTCACATTGCTTCGCAGAATCGCGTTTGTGCAGAAAACACTAACACTTGTTCAGAAGGAAAGAAAGCACAGAGCCCCAGATTTGATGTTGCCCTGGAGAGCTTGCAGAGCACTGGGGAAAAGCAGGCAGAGAATTCCCTGCTAGCACCTTCTCTGTGCCTGGGAAGGAGAAGTGTTCACATTGCTTCGCAGAATCGCGTTTGTGCAGAAAACACTAACACTTGTTCAGAAGGAAAGAAAGCACAGAGCCCCAGATTTGCTGTTGCCCTGGAGAGCTTGCAGAGCACTGGGGAAAGGCAGGCAGAGAATTCCCTGCTAGCACCTTCTCTGTGCCTGGGAAGGAGAAGTGTTCACATTGCTTCGCAGAATCGCGTTTGTGCAGAAAACACTGACACTTGTTCAGAAGGAAAGAAATCACAGAGCCCCACATTTTCTGTTGCCCTGGAGAGCTTGCAGAGCACTGGGGAAAAGCAGGCAGAGATATCCCTGCTAGCACCTTCTCTGTGCCTGGGAAGCAAAAGTGTTCACATTGCTTCGCAGAATCGCGTTTGTGCAGAAAACACTAACACTTGTTCAGAAGGAAAGAAAGCACAGAGCCCCACATTTTATGTTGCCCTGGAGAGCTTGCAGAGCACTGGGGAAAGGCAGGCAGAGAATTCCCTGCTAGCACCTTCTCTGTGCCTGGGAAGGAGAAGTGTTCACATTGCTCCGCAGAATCGCGTTTGTGCAGAAAACACTAACACTTGTTCAGAAGGAAAGAAAGCACAGAGCCCCACATTTTCTGTTGCCCTGCAGAGCTTGCAGAGCACTGGGGAAAGGCAGGCAGAGAATTCCCTGCTAGCACCTTCTCTGTGCCTGGGAAGGAGAAGTGTTCACATTGCTTCGCAGAATCGCGTTTGTGCAGAAAACACTAACACTTGTTCAGAAGGAAAGAAAGCACAGAGCCCCAGATTTTATGTTGCCCTGGAGAGCTTGCAGAGCACTGGGGAAAGAAAGGCAGAGAATTCCCTGCTAGCACCTTCTCTGTGCCTGGGAAGCAAAAGTGTTCACATTGCTTCGCAGAATCGCGTTTGTGCAGAAAACACTAACACTTGTTCAGAAGGAAAGAAAGCACAGAGCCCCACATTTTATGTTGCCCTGCAGAGCTTGCAGAGCACTGGGGAAAGGCAGGCAGAGAATTCCCTGCTAGCACCTTCTCTGTGCCTGGGAAGGAGAAGTGTTCACATTGCTTCTCAGAATCGCGTTTGTGCAGAAAACACTAACACTTGTTCAGAAGGAAAGAAAGCACAGAGTCCCAGATTTTCTGTTGCCCTGGAGAGCTTGCAGAGCACTGGGGAAAGGCAGGCAGAGAATTCCCTGCTAGAACCTTCTCTGTGCCTGGGAAGCAAAAGTGTTCACATTGCTTCTCAGAATCGCGTTTGTGCAGAAAACACTAACACTTGTTCAGAAGGAAAGAAAGCACAGAGTCCCAGATTTTCTGTTGCCCTGGAGAGCTTGCAGAGCACTGGGGAAAGGCATGCAGAGAATTCCCTGCTAGAACCTTCTCTGTGCCTGGGAAGCAAAAGTGTTCACATTGCTTCTCAGAATCGCGTTTGTGCAGAAAACACTAACACTTGTTCAGAAGGAAAGAAAGCACAGAGCCCCACATTTTATGTTGCCCTGCAGAGCTTGCAGAGCACTGGGGAAAGGCAGGCAGAGAATTCCCTGCTAGCACCTTCTCTGTGCCTGGGAAGGAGAAGTGTTCACATTGCTTCGCAGAATCGCGTTTGTGCAGAAAACACTAACACTTGTTCAGAAGGAAAGAAAGCACAGAGCCCCACATTTTATGTTGCCCTGGAGAGCTTGCAGAGCACTGGGGAAAGGCAGGCAGAGAATTCCCTGCTAGCACCTTCTCTGTGCCTGGGAAGCAAAAGTGTTCACATTGCTTCGCAGAATCGCGTTTGTGCAGAAAACACTAACACTTGTTCAGAAGGAAAGAAAGCACAGAGCCCCACATTTTATGTTGCCCTGGAGAGCTTGCAGAGCACTGGGGAAAGAAAGGCAGAGAATTCCCTGCTAGCACCTTCTCTGTGCCTGGGAAGGAGAAGTGTTCACATTGCTTCGCAGAATCGCGTTTGTGCAGAAAACACTAACACTTGTTCAGAAGGAAAGAAAGCACAGAGCCCCACATTTTATGTTGCCCTGGAGAGCTTGCAGAGCACTGGGGAAAAGCAGGCAGAGAATTCCCTGCTAGCACCTTCTCTGTGCCTGGGAAGGAGAAGTGTTCACATTGCTTCTCAGAATCGCGTTTGTGCAGAAAACACTAACACTTGTTCAGAAGGAAAGAAAGCACAGAGCCCCAGATTTTCTGTTGCCCTGGAGAGCTTGCAGAGCACTGGGGAAAGGCAGGCAGAGAATTCCCTGCTAGCACCTTCTCTGTGCCTGGGAAGGAGAAGTGTTCACATTGCTTCGCAGAATCGCGTTTGTGCAGAAAACACTAACACTTGTTCAGAAGGAAAGAAAGCACAGAGCCCCAGATTTGCTGTTGCCCTGGAGAGCTTGCAGAGCACTGGGGAAAGGCAGGCAGAGAATTCCCTGCTAGCACCTTCTCTGTGCCTGGGAAGGAGAAGTGTTCACATTGCTTCGCAGAATCGCGTTTGTGCAGAAAACACTGACACTTGTTCAGAAGGAAAGAAATCACAGAGCCCCACATTTTCTGTTGCCCTGGAGAGCTTGCAGAGCACTGGGGAAAAGCAGGCAGAGATATCCCTGCTAGCACCTTCTCTGTGCCTGGGAAGCAAAAGTGTTCACATTGCTTCGCAGAATCGCGTTTGTGCAGAAAACACTAACACTTGTTCAGAAGGAAAGAAAGCACAGAGCCCCACATTTTATGTTGCCCTGGAGAGCTTGCAGAGCACTGGGGAAAGGCAGGCAGAGAATTCCCTGCTAGCACCTTCTCTGTGCCTGGGAAGGAGAAGTGTTCACATTGCTCCGCAGAATCGCGTTTGTGCAGAAAACACTAACACTTGTTCAGAAGGAAAGAAAGCACAGAGCCCCACATTTTATGTTGCCCTGCAGAGCTTGCAGAGCACTGGGGAAAGGCAGGCAGAGAATTCCCTGCTAGCACCTTCTCTGTGCCTGGGAAGGAGAAGTGTTCACATTGCTTCGCAGAATCGCGTTTGTGCAGAAAACACTAACACTTGTTGAGAAGGAAAGAAAGCACAGAGTCCCAGATTTTATGTTCCCCTGGAGAGCTTGCAGAGCACTGGGGAAAGGCAGGCAGAGAATTCCCTGCTAGCACCTTCTCTGTGCCTGGGAAGCAAAAGTGTTCACATTGCTTCGCAGAATCGCGTTTGTGCAGAAAACACTAACACTTGTTCAGAAGGAAAGAAAGCACAGAGCCCCACATTTTATGTTGCCCTGCAGAGCTTGCAGAGCACTGGGGAAAGGCAGGCAGAGAATTCCCTGCTAGCACCTTCTCTGTGCCTGGGAAGCAAAAGTGTTCACATTGCTTCTCAGAATCGCGTTTGTGCAGAAAACACTAACACTTGTTCAGAAGGAAAGAAAGCACAGAGCCCCAGATTTGATGTTGCCCTGGAGAGCTTGCAGAGCACTGGGGAAAGGCAGGCAGAGAATTCCCTGCTAGCACCTTCTCTGTGCCTGGGAAGGAGAAGTGTTCACATTGCTTCGCAGAATCGCGTTTGTGCAGAAAACACTAACACTTGTTCAGAAGGAAAGAAAGCACAGAGCCCCAGATTTTATGTTCCCCTGGAGAGCTTGCAGAGCACTGGGGAAAGGCAGGCAGAGAATTCCCTGCTAGCACCTTCTCTGTGCCTGGGAAGCAAAAGTGTTCACATTGCTTCGCAGAATCGCGTTTGTGCAGAAAACACTAACACTTGTTCAGAAGGAAAGAAAGCACAGAGCCCCACATTTTATGTTGCCCTGGAGAGCTTGCAGAGCACTGGGGAAAGGCAGGCAGAGAATTCCCTGCTAGCACCTTCTCTGTGCCTGGGAAGCAAAAGTGTTCACATTGCTTCGCAGAATCGCGTTTGTGCAGAAAACACTAACACTTGTTCAGAAGGAAAGAAAGCACAGAGCCCCACATTTTATGTTGCCCTGGAGTGCTTGCAGAGCACTGGGGAAAGGCAGGCAGAGAATTCCCTGCTAGCACCTTCTCTGTGCCTGGGAAGGAGAAGTGTTCACATTGCTTCTCAGAATCGCGTTTGTGCAGAAAACACTAACACTTGTTCAGAAGGAAAGAAAGCACAGAGCCCCACATTTTATGTTGCCCTGGAGAGCTTGCAGAGCACTGGGGAAAGGCAGGCAGAGAATTCCCTGCTAGCACCTTCTCTGTGCCTGGGAAGCAAAAGTGTTCACATTGCTTCTCAGAATCGCGTTTGTGCAGAAAACACTAACACTTGTTCAGAAGGAAAGAAAGCACAGAGCCCCACATTTTATGTTGCCCTGGAGAGCTTGCAGAGCACTGGGGAAAGGCATGCAGAGAATTCCCTGCTAGAACCTTCTCTGTGCCTGGGAAGCAAAAGTGTTCACATTGCTTCTCAGAATCGCGTTTGTGCAGAAAACACTAACACTTGTTCAGAAGGAAAGAAAGCACAGAGCCCCAGATTTTATGTTGCCCTGGAGAGCTTGCAGAGCACTGGGGAAAGGCAGGCAGAGAATTCCCTGCTAGCACCTTCTCTGTGCCTGGGAAGGAGAAGTGTTCACATTGCTTCGCAGAATCGCGTTTGTGCAGAAAACACTAACACTTGTTCAGAAGGAAAGAAAGCACAGAGCCCCAGATTTTATGTTGCGCTGCAGAGCTTGCAGAGCACTGGGGAAAGGCAGGCAGAGAATTCCCTGCTAGCACCTTCTCTGTGCCTGGGAAGCAAAAGTGTTCACATTGCTTCGCAGAATCGCGTTTGTGCAGAAAACACTAACACTTGTTCAGAAGGAAAGAAAGCACAGAGCCCCACATTTTATGTTGCCCTGGAGTGCTTGCAGAGCACTGGGGAAAGGCAGGCAGAGAATTCCCTGCTAGCACCTTCTCTGTGCCTGGGAAGGAGAAGTGTTCACATTGCTTCGCAGAATCGCGTTTGTGCAGAAAACACTAACACTTGTTCAGAAGGAAAGAAAGCACAGAGCCCCAGATTTTATGTTGCGCTGCAGAGCTTGCAGAGCACTGGGGAAAGGCAGGCAGAGAATTCCCTGCTAGCACCTTCTCTGTGCCTGGGAAGGAGAAGTGTTCACATTGCTTCGCAGAATCGCGTTTGTGCAGAAAACACTAACACTTGTTCAGAAGGAAAGAAAGCACAGAGCCCCACATTTTATGTTGCCCTGGAGAGCTTGCAGAGCACTGGGGAAAGGCAGGCAGAGAATTCCCTGCTAGCACCTTCTCTGTGCCTGGGAAGCAAAAGTGTTCACATTGCTTCTCAGAATCGCGTTTGTGCAGAAAACACTAACACTTGTTCAGAAGGAAAGAAAGCACAGAGCCCCAGATTTGATGTTGCCCTGGAGAGCTTGCAGAGCACTGGGGAAAGGCAGGCAGAGAATTCCCTGCTAGCACCTTCTCTGTGCCTGGGAAGGAGAAGTGTTCACATTGCTTCGCAGAATCGCGTTTGTGCAGAAAACACTAACACTTGTTCAGAAGGAAAGAAAGCACAGAGCCCCACATTTTATGTTGCCCTGGAGAGCTTGCAGAGCACTGGGGAAAAGCAGGCAGAGAATTCCCTGCTAGCACCTTCTCTGTGCCTGGGAAGGAGAAGTGTTCACATTGCTTCTCAGAATCGCGTTTGTGCAGAAAACACTAACACTTGTTCAGAAGGAAAGAAAGCACAGAGTCCCAGATTTTCTGTTGCCCTGGAGAGCTTGCAGAGCACTGGGGAAAGGCATGCAGAGAATTCCCTGCTAGAACCTTCTCTGTGCCTGGGAAGCAAAAGTGTTCACATTGCTTCTCAGAATCGCGTTTGTGCAGAAAACACTAACACTTGTTCAGAAGGAAAGAAAGCACAGAGCCCCAGATTTGATGTTGCCCTGGAGAGCTTGCAGAGCACTGGGGAAAGGCAGGCAGAGAATTCCCTGCTAGCACCTTCTCTGTGCCTGGGAAGGAGAAGTGTTCACATTGCTTCGCAGAATCGCGTTTGTGCAGAAAACACTAACACTTGTTCAGAAGGAAAGAAAGCACAGAGCCCCAGATTTTATGTTCCCCTGGAGAGCTTGCAGAGCACTGGGGAAAGGCAGGCAGAGAATTCCCTGCTAGCACCTTCTCTGTGCCTGGGAAGCAAAAGTGTTCACATTGCTTCGCAGAATCGCGTTTGTGCAGAAAACACTAACACTTGTTCAGAAGGAAAGAAAGCACAGAGCCCCACATTTTATGTTGCCCTGGAGAGCTTGCAGAGCACTGGGGAAAGGCAGGCAGAGAATTCCCTGCTAGCACCTTCTCTGTGCCTGGGAAGCAAAAGTGTTCACATTGCTTCGCAGAATCGCGTTTGTGCAGAAAACACTAACACTTGTTCAGAAGGAAAGAAAGCACAGAGCCCCACATTTTATGTTGCCCTGGAGTGCTTGCAGAGCACTGGGGAAAGGCAGGCAGAGAATTCCCTGCTAGCACCTTCTCTGTGCCTGGGAAGGAGAAGTGTTCACATTGCTTCGCAGAATCGCGTTTGTGCAGAAAACACTAACACTTGTTCAGAAGGAAAGAAAGCACAGAGCCCCACATTTTATGTTGCCCTGGAGAGCTTGCAGAGCACTGGGGAAAGGCAGGCAGAGAATTCCCTGCTAGCACCTTCTCTGTGCCTGGGAAGCAAAAGTGTTCACATTGCTTCGCAGAATCGCGTTTGTGCAGAAAACACTAACACTTGTTCAGAAGGAAAGAAAGCACAGAGCCCCACATTTTCTGTTGCCCTGGAGAGCTTGCAGAGCACTGGGGAAAGGCAGGCAGAGAATTCCCTGCTAGCACCTTCTCTGTGCCTGGGAAGGAGAAGTGTTCACATTGCTTCGCAGAATCGCGTTTGTGCAGAAAACACTAACACTTGTTCAGAAGGAAAGAAAGCACAGAGCCCCACATTTTATGTTGCCCTGGAGAGCTTGCAGAGCACTGGGGAAAGGCAGGCAGAGAATTCCCTGCTAGCACCTTCTCTGTGCCTGGGAAGGAGAAGTGTTCACATTGCTTCGCAGAATCGCGTTTGTGCAGAAAACACTAACACTTGTTCAGAAGGAAAGAAAGCACAGAGCCCCACATTTTATGTTGCCCTGGAGAGCTTGCAGAGCACTGGGGAAAAGCAGGCAGAGAATTCCCTGCTAGCACCTTCTCTGTGCCTGGGAAGGAGAAGTGTTCACATTGCTTCGCAGAATCGCGTTTGTGCAGAAAACACTAACACTTGTTCAGAAGGAAAGAAAGCACAGAGCCCCAGATTTTCTGTTGCCCTGGAGAGCTTGCAGAGCACTGGGGAAAGGCAGGCAGAGAATTCCCTGCTAGCACCTTCTCTGTGCCTGGGAAGCAAAAGTGTTCACATTGCTTCGCAGAATCGCGTTTGTGCAGAAAACACTAACACTTGTTCAGAAGGAAAGAAAGCACAGAGCCCCAGATTTGCTGTTGCCCTGGAGAGCTTGCAGAGCACTGGGGAAAGGCAGGCAGAGAATTCCCTGCTAGCACCTTCTCTGTGCCTGGGAAGGAGAAGTGTTCACATTGCTTCACAGAATCGCGTTTGTGCAGAAAACACTGACACTTGTTCAGAAGGAAAGAAATCACAGAGCCCCACATTTTCTGTTGCCCTGGAGAGCTTGCAGAGCACTGGGGAAAAGCAGGCAGAGATATCCCTGCTAGCACCTTCTCTGTGCCTGGGAAGCAAAAGTGTTCACATTGCTTCGCAGAATCGCGTTTGTGCAGAAAACACTAACACTTGTTGAGAAGGAAAGAAAGCACAGAGTCCCAGATTTTATGTTCCCCTGGAGAGCTTGCAGAGCACTGGGGAAAGGCAGGCAGAGAATTCCCTGCTAGCACCTTCTCTGTGCCTGGGAAGCAAAAGTGTTCACATTGCTTCGCAGAATCGCGTTTGTGCAGAAAACACTAACACTTGTTCAGAAGGAAAGAAAGCACAGAGCCCCACATTTTATGTTGCCCTGCAGAGCTTGCAGAGCACTGGGGAAAGGCAGGCAGAGAATTCCCTGCTAGCACCTTCTCTGTGCCTGGGAAGCAAAAGTGTTCACATTGCTTCTCAGAATCGCGTTTGTGCAGAAAACACTAACACTTGTTCAGAAGGAAAGAAAGCACAGAGCCCCAGATTTGATGTTGCCCTGGAGAGCTTGCAGAGCACTGGGGAAAGGCAGGCAGAGAATTCCCTGCTAGCACCTTCTCTGTGCCTGGGAAGGAGAAGTGTTCACATTGCTTCGCAGAATCGCGTTTGTGCAGAAAACACTAACACTTGTTCAAAAGGAAAGAAAGCACAGAGCCCCAGATTTTATGTTCCCCTGGAGAGCTTGCAGAGCACTGGGGAAAGGCAGGCAGAGAATTCCCTGCTAGCACCTTCTCTGTGCCTGGGAAGCAAAAGTGTTCACATTGCTTCGCAGAATCGCGTTTGTGCAGAAAACACTAACACTTGTTCAGAAGGAAAGAAAGCACAGAGCCCCACATTTTATGTTGCCCTGGAGAGCTTGCAGAGCACTGGGGAAAGGCAGGCAGAGAATTCCCTGCTAGCACCTTCTCTGTGCCTGGGAAGCAAAAGTGTTCACATTGCTTCGCAGAATCGCGTTTGTGCAGAAAACACTAACACTTGTTCAGAAGGAAAGAAAGCACAGAGCCCCAGATTTTCTGTTGCCCTGGAGAGCTTGCAGAGCACTGGGGAAAGGCAGGCAGAGAATTCCCTGCTAGAACCTTCTCTGTGCCTGGGAAGCAAAAGTGTTCACATTGCTTCTCAGAATCGCGTTTGTGCAGAAAACACTAACACTTGTTCAGAAGGAAAGAAAGCACAGAGCCCCAGATTTGATGTTGCCCTGGAGAGCTTGCAGAGCACTGGGGAAAGGCAGGCAGAGAATTCCCTGCTAGCACCTTCTCTGTGCCTGGGAAGGAGAAGTGTTCACATTGCTTCGCAGAATCGCGTTTGTGCAGAAAACACTAACACTTGTTCAGAAGGAAAGAAAGCACAGAGCCCCAGATTTTATGTTCCCCTGGAGAGCTTGCAGAGCACTGGGGAAAGGCAGGCAGAGAATTCCCTGCTAGCACCTTCTCTGTGCCTGGGAAGCAAAAGTGTTCACATTGCTTCGCAGAATCGCGTTTGTGCAGAAAACACTAACACTTGTTCAGAAGGAAAGAAAGCACAGAGCCCCACATTTTATGTTGCCCTGGAGAGCTTGCAGAGCACTGGGGAAAGGCAGGCAGAGAATTCCCTGCTAGCACCTTCTCTGTGCCTGGGAAGCAAAAGTGTTCACATTGCTTCGCAGAATCGCGTTTGTGCAGAAAACACTAACACTTGTTCAGAAGGAAAGAAAGCACAGAGCCCCACATTTTATGTTGCCCTGGAGTGCTTGCAGAGCACTGGGGAAAGGCAGGCAGAGAATTCCCTGCTAGCACCTTCTCTGTGCCTGGGAAGGAGAAGTGTTCACATTGCTTCGCAGAATCGCGTTTGTGCAGAAAACACTAACACTTGTTCAGAAGGAAAGAAAGCACAGAGCCCCACATTTTATGTTGCCCTGCAGAGCTTGCAGAGCACTGGGGAAAGGCAGGCAGAGAATTCCCTGCTAGCACCTTCTCTGTGCCTGGGAAGCAAAAGTGTTCACATTGCTTCGCAGAATCGCGTTTGTGCAGAAAACACTAACACTTGTTCAGAAGGAAAGAAAGCACAGAGCCCCAGATTTGATGTTGCCCTGGAGAGCTTGCAGAGCACTGGGGAAAGGCAGGCAGAGAATTCCCTGCTAGCACCTTCTCTGTGCCTGGGAAGGAGAAGTGTTCACATTGCTTCGCAGAATCGCGTTTGTGCAGAAAACACTAACACTTGTTCAGAAGGAAAGAAAGCACAGAGCCCCACATTTTATGTTGCCCTGGAGAGCTTGCAGAGCACTGGGGAAAGGCAGGCAGAGAATTCCCTGCTAGCACCTTCTCTGTGCCTGGGAAGGAGAAGTGTTCACATTGCTTCGCAGAATCGCGTTTGTGCAGAAAACACTAACACTTGTTCAGAAGGAAAGAAAGCACAGAGCCCCACATTTTATGTTGCCCTGGAGAGCTTGCAGAGCACTGGGGAAAGGCAGGCAGAGAATTCCCTGCTAGCACCTTCTCTGTGCCTGGGAAGCAAAAGTGTTCACATTGCTCCGCAGAATCGCGTTTGTGCAGAAAACACTAACACTTGTTCAGAAGGAAAGAAAGCACAGAGCCCCACATTTTATGTTGCCCTGGAGAGCTTGCAGAGCACTGGGGAAAGGCAGGCAGAAAATTCCCTGCTAGCACCTTCTCTGTGCCTGGGAAGGAGAAGTGTTCACATTGCTTCGCAGAATCGCGTTTGTGCAGAAAACACTAACACTTGTTCAGAAGGAAAGAAAGCACAGAGCCCCAGATTTTATGTTCCCCTGGAGAGCTTGCAGAGCACTGGGGAAAAGCAGGCAGAGATATCCCTGCTAGCACCTTCTCTGTGCCTGGGAAGCAAAAGTGTTCACATTGCTTCGCAGAATCGCGTTTGTGCAGAAAACACTAACACTTGTTCAGAAGGAAAGAAAGCACAGAGCCCCACATTTTATGTTGCCCTGGAGAGCTTGCAGAGCACTGGGGAAAGGCAGGCAGAGAATTCCCTGCTAGCACCTTCTCTGTGCCTGGGAAGGAGAAGTGTTCACATTGCTCCGCAGAATCGCGTTTGTGCAGAAAACACTAACACTTGTTCAGAAGGAAAGAAAGCACAGAGCCCCACATTTTATGTTGCCCTGGAGAGCTTGCAGAGCACTGGGGAAAGGCAGGCAGAAAATTCCCTGCTAGCACCTTCTCTGTGCCTGGGAAGGAGAAGTGTTCACATTGCTTCGCAGAATCGCGTTTGTGCAGAAAACACTAACACTTGTTCAGAAGGAAAGAAAGCACAGAGCCCCAGATTTTATGTTCCCCTGGAGAGCTTGCAGAGCACTGGGGAAAGGCAGGCAGAGAATTCCCTGCTAGCACCTTCTCTGTGCCTGGGAAGCAAAAGTGTTCACATTGCTTCGCAGAATCGCGTTTGTGCAGAAAACACTAACACTTGTTCAGAAGGAAAGAAAGCACAGAGCCCCACATTTTATGTTGCCCTGCAGAGCTTGCAGAGCACTGGGGAAAGGCAGGCAGAGAATTCCCTGCTAGCACCTTCTCTGTGCCTGGGAAGCAAAAGTGTTCACATTGCTTCGCAGAATCGCGTTTGTGCAGAAAACACTAACACTTGTTCAGAAGGAAAGAAAGCACAGAGCCCCACATTTTATGTTGCCCTGGAGTGCTTGCAGAGCACTGGGGAAAGGCAGGCAGAGAATTCCCTGCTAGCACCTTCTCTGTGCCTGGGAAGGAGAAGTGTTCACATTGCTTCGCAGAATCGCGTTTGTGCAGAAAACACTAACACTTGTTCAGAAGGAAAGAAAGCACAGAGCCCCACATTTTATGTTGCCCTGCAGAGCTTGCAGAGCACTGGGGAAAGGCAGGCAGAGAATTCCCTGCTAGAACCTTCTCTGTGCCTGGGAAGCAAAAGTGTTCACATTGCTTCTCAGAATCGCGTTTGTGCAGAAAACACTAACACTTGTTCAGAAGGAAAGAAAGCACAGAGTCCCAGATTTTCTGTTGCCCTGGAGAGCTTGCAGAGCACTGGGGAAAGGCATGCAGAGAATTCCCTGCTAGAACCTTCTCTGTGCCTGGGAAGCAAAAGTGTTCACATTGCTTCGCAGAATCGCGTTTGTGCAGAAAACACTAACACTTGTTCAGAAGGAAAGAAAGCACAGAGCCCCAGATTTGATGTTGCCCTGGAGAGCTTGCAGAGCACTGGGGAAAGGCAGGCAGAGAATTCCCTGCTAGCACCTTCTCTGTGCCTGGGAAGGAGAAGTGTTCACATTGCTTCGCAGAATCGCGTTTGTGCAGAAAACACTAACACTTGTTCAGAAGGAAAGAAAGCACAGAGCCCCACATTTTCTGTTGCCCTGGAGTGCTTGCAGAGCACTGGGGAAAGGCAGGCAGAGAATTCCCTGCTAGCACCTTCTCTGTGCCTGGGAAGGAGAAGTGTTCACATTGCTTCGCAGAATCGCGTTTGTGCAGAAAACACTAACACTTGTTCAGAAGGAAAGAAAGCACAGAGCCCCACATTTTATGTTGCCCTGGAGAGCTTGCAGAGCACTGGGGAAAGGCAGGCAGAGAATTCCCTGCTAGCACCTTCTCTGTGCCTGGGAAGCAAAAGTGTTCACATTGCTTCGCAGAATCGCGTTTGTGCAGAAAACACTAACACTTGTTCAGAAGGAAAGAAAGCACAGAGCCCCACATTTTCTGTTGCCCTGGAGAGCTTGCAGAGCACTGGGGAAAGGCAGGCAGAGAATTCCCTGCTAGCACCTTCTCTGTGCCTGGGAAGGAGAAGTGTTCACATTGCTTCGCAGAATCGCGTTTGTGCAGAAAACACTAACACTTGTTCAGAAGGAAAGAAAGCACAGAGCCCCACATTTTATGTTGCCCTGCAGAGCTTGCAGAGCACTGGGGAAAGAAAGGCAGAGAATTCCCTGCTAGCACCTTCTCTGTGCCTGGGAAGGAGAAGTGTTCACATTGCTTCGCAGAATCGCGTTTGTGCAGAAAACACTAACACTTGTTCAGAAGGAAAGAAAGCACAGAGCCCCAGATTTGATGTTGCCCTGGAGAGCTTGCAGAGCACTGGGGAAAAGCAGGCAGAGAATTCCCTGCTAGCACCTTCTCTGTGCCTGGGAAGGAGAAGTGTTCACATTGCTTCGCAGAATCGCGTTTGTGCAGAAAACACTAACACTTGTTCAGAAGGAAAGAAAGCACAGAGCCCCAGATTTGCTGTTGCCCTGGAGAGCTTGCAGAGCACTGGGGAAAGGCAGGCAGAGAATTCCCTGCTAGCACCTTCTCTGTGCCTGGGAAGGAGAAGTGTTCACATTGCTTCGCAGAATCGCGTTTGTGCAGAAAACACTGACACTTGTTCAGAAGGAAAGAAATCACAGAGCCCCACATTTTCTGTTGCCCTGGAGAGCTTGCAGAGCACTGGGGAAAAGCAGGCAGAGATATCCCTGCTAGCACCTTCTCTGTGCCTGGGAAGCAAAAGTGTTCACATTGCTTCGCAGAATCGCGTTTGTGCAGAAAACACTAACACTTGTTCAGAAGGAAAGAAAGCACAGAGCCCCACATTTTATGTTGCCCTGGAGAGCTTGCAGAGCACTGGGGAAAGGCAGGCAGAGAATTCCCTGCTAGCACCTTCTCTGTGCCTGGGAAGGAGAAGTGTTCACATTGCTCCGCAGAATCGCGTTTGTGCAGAAAACACTAACACTTGTTCAGAAGGAAAGAAAGCACAGAGCCCCACATTTTATGTTGCCCTGGAGAGCTTGCAGAGCACTGGGGAAATGCAGGCAGAAAATTCCCTGCTAGCACCTTCTCTGTGCCTGGGAAGGAGAAGTGTTCACATTGCTTCGCAGAATCGCGTTTGTGCAGAAAACACTAACACTTGTTCAGAAGGAAAGAAAGCACAGAGCCCCAGATTTTATGTTCCCCTGGAGAGCTTGCAGAGCACTGGGGAAAGGCAGGCAGAGAATTCCCTGCTAGCACCTTCTCTGTGCCTGGGAAGCAAAAGTGTTCACATTGCTTCGCAGAATCGCGTTTGTGCAGAAAACACTAACACTTGTTCAGAAGGAAAGAAAGCACAGAGCCCCACATTTTATGTTGCCCTGCAGAGCTTGCAGAGCACTGGGGAAAGGCAGGCAGAGAATTCCCTGCTAGCACCTTCTCTGTGCCTGGGAAGCAAAAGTGTTCACATTGCTTCGCAGAATCGCGTTTGTGCAGAAAACACTAACACTTGTTCAGAAGGAAAGAAAGCACAGAGCCCCACATTTTATGTTGCCCTGGAGTGCTTGCAGAGCACTGGGGAAAGGCAGGCAGAGAATTCCCTGCTAGCACCTTCTCTGTGCCTGGGAAGGAGAAGTGTTCACATTGCTTCGCAGAATCGCGTTTGTGCAGAAAACACTAACACTTGTTCAGAAGGAAAGAAAGCACAGAGCCCCACATTTTATGTTGCCCTGCAGAGCTTGCAGAGCACTGGGGAAAGGCAGGCAGAGAATTCCCTGCTAGAACCTTCTCTGTGCCTGGGAAGCAAAAGTGTTCACATTGCTTCTCAGAATCGCGTTTGTGCAGAAAACACTAACACTTGTTCAGAAGGAAAGAAAGCACAGAGTCCCAGATTTTCTGTTGCCCTGGAGAGCTTGCAGAGCACTGGGGAAAGGCATGCAGAGAATTCCCTGCTAGAACCTTCTCTGTGCCTGGGAAGCAAAAGTGTTCACATTGCTTCGCAGAATCGCGTTTGTGCAGAAAACACTAACACTTGTTCAGAAGGAAAGAAAGCACAGAGCCCCAGATTTGATGTTGCCCTGGAGAGCTTGCAGAGCACTGGGGAAAGGCAGGCAGAGAATTCCCTGCTAGCACCTTCTCTGTGCCTGGGAAGCAAAAGTGTTCACATTGCTTCGCAGAATCGCGTTTGTGCAGAAAACACTAACACTTGTTCAGAAGGAAAGAAAGCACAGAGCCCCACATTTTCTGTTGCCCTGGAGTGCTTGCAGAGCACTGGGGAAAGGCAGGCAGAGAATTCCCTGCTAGCACCTTCTCTGTGCCTGGGAAGGAGAAGTGTTCACATTGCTTCGCAGAATCGCGTTTGTGCAGAAAACACTAACACTTGTTCAGAAGGAAAGAAAGCACAGAGCCCCACATTTTATGTTGCCCTGGAGAGCTTGCAGAGCACTGGGGAAAGGCAGGCAGAGAATTCCCTGCTAGCACCTTCTCTGTGCCTGGGAAGCAAAAGTGTTCACATTGCTTCGCAGAATCGCGTTTGTGCAGAAAACACTAACACTTGTTCAGAAGGAAAGAAAGCACAGAGCCCCACATTTTCTGTTGCCCTGGAGAGCTTGCAGAGCACTGGGGAAAGGCAGGCAGAGAATTCCCTGCTAGCACCTTCTCTGTGCCTGGGAAGGAGAAGTGTTCACATTGCTTCGCAGAATCGCGTTTGTGCAGAAAACACTAACACTTGTTCAGAAGGAAAGAAAGCACAGAGCCCCACATTTTATGTTGCCCTGGAGTGCTTGCAGAGCACTGGGGAAAGGCAGGCAGAGAAT
The DNA here is from genome assembly GCA_030819815.1 of Strix occidentalis. NCBI lineage: Eukaryota > Metazoa > Chordata > Aves > Strigiformes > Strigidae > Strix > Strix occidentalis. Next base: position 50,506 of record JASWHU010000345.1, read on the forward strand.
TCCCTGCTAGCACCTTCTCTGTGCCTGGGAAGCAAAAGTGTTCACATTGCTTCGCAGAATCGCGTTTGTGCAGAAAACACTAACACTTGTTCAGAAGGAAAGAAAGCACAGAGCCCCACATTTTCTGTTGCCCTGGAGAGCTTGCAGAGCACTGGGGAAAGGCAGGCAGAGAATTCCCTGCTAGCACCTTCTCTGTGCCTGGGAAGGAGAAGTGTTCACATTGCTTCGCAGAATCGCGTTTGTGCAGAAAACACTAACACTTGTTCAGAAGGAAAGAAAGCACAGAGCCCCACATTTTATGTTGCCCTGCAGAGCTTGCAGAGCACTGGGGAAAGGCAGGCAGAGAATTCCCTGCTAGAACCTTCTCTGTGCCTGGGAAGCAAAAGTGTTCACATTGCTTCTCAGAATCGCGTTTGTGCAGAAAACACTAACACTTGTTCAGAAGGAAAGAAAGCACAGAGTCCCAGATTTTCTGTTGCCCTGGAGAGCTTGCAGAGCACTGGGGAAAGGCATGCAGAGAATTCCCTGCTAGAACCTTCTCTGTGCCTGGGAAGCAAAAGTGTTCACATTGCTTCGCAGAATCGCGTTTGTGCAGAAAACACTAACACTTGTTCAGAAGGAAAGAAAGCACAGAGCCCCAGATTTGATGTTGCCCTGGAGAGCTTGCAGAGCACTGGGGAAAGGCAGGCAGAGAATTCCCTGCTAGCACCTTCTCTGTGCCTGGGAAGCAAAAGTGTTCACATTGCTTCGCAGAATCGCGTTTGTGCAGAAAACACTAACACTTGTTCAGAAGGAAAGAAAGCACAGAGCCCCACATTTTCTGTTGCCCTGGAGTGCTTGCAGAGCACTGGGGAAAGGCAGGCAGAGAATTCCCTGCTAGCACCTTCTCTGTGCCTGGGAAGGAGAAGTGTTCACATTGCTTCGCAGAATCGCGTTTGTGCAGAAAACACTAACACTTGTTCAGAAGGAAAGAAAGCACAGAGCCCCACATTTTATGTTGCCCTGGAGAGCTTGCAGAGCACTGGGGAAAGGCAGGCAGAGAATTCCCTGCTAGCACCTTCTCTGTGCCTGGGAAGCAAAAGTGTTCACATTGCTTCGCAGAATCGCGTTTGTGCAGAAAACACTAACACTTGTTCAGAAGGAAAGAAAGCACAGAGCCCCACATTTTCTGTTGCCCTGGAGAGCTTGCAGAGCACTGGGGAAAGGCAGGCAGAGAATTCCCTGCTAGCACCTTCTCTGTGCCTGGGAAGGAGAAGTGTTCACATTGCTTCTCAGAATCGCGTTTGTGCAGAAAACACTAACACTTGTTCAGAAGGAAAGAAAGCACAGAGCCCCACATTTTATGTTGCCCTGGAGTGCTTGCAGAGCACTGGGGAAAGGCAGGCAGAGAATTCCCTGCTAGCACCTTCTCTGTGCCTGGGAAGGAGAAGTGTTCACATTGCTTCGCAGAATCGCGTTTGTGCAGAAAACACTAACACTTGTTCAGAAGGAAAGAAAGCACAGAGCCCCACATTTTATGTTGCCCTGCAGAGCTTGCAGAGCACTGGGGAAAGGCAGGCAGAGAATTCCCTGCTAGAACCTTCTCTGTGCCTGGGAAGCAAAAGTGTTCACATTGCTTCTCAGAATCGCGTTTGTGCAGAAAACACTAACACTTGTTCAGAAGGAAAGAAAGCACAGAGTCCCAGATTTTCTGTTGCCCTGGAGAGCTTGCAGAGCACTGGGGAAAGGCATGCAGAGAATTCCCTGCTAGAACCTTCTCTGTGCCTGGGAAGCAAAAGTGTTCACATTGCTTCGCAGAATCGCGTTTGTGCAGAAAACACTAACACTTGTTCAGAAGGAAAGAAAGCACAGAGCCCCAGATTTGATGTTGCCCTGGAGAGCTTGCAGAGCACTGGGGAAAGGCAGGCAGAGAATTCCCTGCTAGCACCTTCTCTGTGCCTGGGAAGCAAAAGTGTTCACATTGCTTCGCAGAATCGCGTTTGTGCAGAAAACACTAACACTTGTTCAGAAGGAAAGAAAGCACAGAGCCCCACATTTTCTGTTGCCCTGGAGTGCTTGCAGAGCACTGGGGAAAGGCAGGCAGAGAATTCCCTGCTAGCACCTTCTCTGTGCCTGGGAAGGAGAAGTGTTCACATTGCTTCGCAGAATCGCGTTTGTGCAGAAAACACTAACACTTGTTCAGAAGGAAAGAAAGCACAGAGCCCCACATTTTATGTTGCCCTGGAGAGCTTGCAGAGCACTGGGGAAAGGCAGGCAGAGAATTCCCTGCTAGCACCTTCTCTGTGCCTGGGAAGCAAAAGTGTTCACATTGCTTCGCAGAATCGCGTTTGTGCAGAAAACACTAACACTTGTTCAGAAGGAAAGAAAGCACAGAGCCCCACATTTTCTGTTGCCCTGGAGAGCTTGCAGAGCACTGGGGAAAGGCAGGCAGAGAATTCCCTGCTAGCACCTTCTCTGTGCCTGGGAAGGAGAAGTGTTCACATTGCTTCGCAGAATCGCGTTTGTGCAGAAAACACTAACACTTGTTCAGAAGGAAAGAAAGCACAGAGCCCCACATTTTATGTTGCCCTGGAGTGCTTGCAGAGCACTGGGGAAAGGCAGGCAGAGAATTCCCTGCTAGCACCTTCTCTGTGCCTGGGAAGGAGAAGTGTTCACATTGCTTCGCAGAATCGCGTTTGTGCAGAAAACACTAACACTTGTTCAGAAGGAAAGAAAGCACAGAGCCCCACATTTTATGTTGCCCTGCAGAGCTTGCAGAGCACTGGGGAAAGGCAGGCAGAGAATTCCCTGCTAGAACCTTCTCTGTGCCTGGGAAGCAAAAGTGTTCACATTGCTTCTCAGAATCGCGTTTGTGCAGAAAACACTAACACTTGTTCAGAAGGAAAGAAAGCACAGAGTCCCAGATTTTCTGTTGCCCTGGAGAGCTTGCAGAGCACTGGGGAAAGGCATGCAGAGAATTCCCTGCTAGAACCTTCTCTGTGCCTGGGAAGCAAAAGTGTTCACATTGCTTCGCAGAATCGCGTTTGTGCAGAAAACACTAACACTTGTTCAGAAGGAAAGAAAGCACAGAGCCCCAGATTTGATGTTGCCCTGGAGAGCTTGCAGAGCACTGGGGAAAGGCAGGCAGAGAATTCCCTGCTAGCACCTTCTCTGTGCCTGGGAAGCAAAAGTGTTCACATTGCTTCGCAGAATCGCGTTTGTGCAGAAAACACTAACACTTGTTCAGAAGGAAAGAAAGCACAGAGCCCCACATTTTATGTTGCCCTGCAGAGCTTGCAGAGCACTGGGGAAAGGCAGGCAGAGAATTCCCTGCTAGCACCTTCTCTGTGCCTGGGAAGCAAAAGTGTTCACATTGCTTCGCAGAATCGCGTTTGTGCAGAAAACACTAACACTTGTTCAGAAGGAAAGAAAGCACAGAGCCCCACATTTTATGTTGCCCTGGAGTGCTTGCAGAGCACTGGGGAAAGGCAGGCAGAGAATTCCCTGCTAGCACCTTCTCTGTGCCTGGGAAGGAGAAGTGTTCACATTGCTTCGCAGAATCGCGTTTGTGCAGAAAACACTAACACTTGTTCAGAAGGAAAGAAAGCACAGAGCCCCACATTTTATGTTGCCCTGCAGAGCTTGCAGAGCACTGGGGAAAGGCAGGCAGAGAATTCCCTGCTAGAACCTTCTCTGTGCCTGGGAAGCAAAAGTGTTCACATTGCTTCTCAGAATCGCGTTTGTGCAGAAAACACTAACACTTGTTCAGAAGGAAAGAAAGCACAGAGTCCCAGATTTTCTGTTGCCCTGGAGAGCTTGCAGAGCACTGGGGAAAGGCATGCAGAGAATTCCCTGCTAGAACCTTCTCTGTGCCTGGGAAGCAAAAGTGTTCACATTGCTTCGCAGAATCGCGTTTGTGCAGAAAACACTAACACTTGTTCAGAAGGAAAGAAAGCACAGAGCCCCAGATTTGATGTTGCCCTGGAGAGCTTGCAGAGCACTGGGGAAAGGCAGGCAGAGAATTCCCTGCTAGCACCTTCTCTGTGCCTGGGAAGCAAAAGTGTTCACATTGCTTCGCAGAATCGCGTTTGTGCAGAAAACACTAACACTTGTTCAGAAGGAAAGAAAGCACAGAGCCCCACATTTTCTGTTGCCCTGGAGTGCTTGCAGAGCACTGGGGAAAGGCAGGCAGAGAATTCCCTGCTAGCACCTTCTCTGTGCCTGGGAAGGAGAAGTGTTCACATTGCTTCGCAGAATCGCGTTTGTGCAGAAAACACTAACACTTGTTCAGAAGGAAAGAAAGCACAGAGCCCCACATTTTATGTTGCCCTGGAGAGCTTGCAGAGCACTGGGGAAAGGCAGGCAGAGAATTCCCTGCTAGCACCTTCTCTGTGCCTGGGAAGCAAAAGTGTTCACATTGCTTCGCAGAATCGCGTTTGTGCAGAAAACACTAACACTTGTTCAGAAGGAAAGAAAGCACAGAGCCCCACATTTTCTGTTGCCCTGGAGAGCTTGCAGAGCACTGGGGAAAGGCAGGCAGAGAATTCCCTGCTAGCACCTTCTCTGTGCCTGGGAAGGAGAAGTGTTCACATTGCTTCGCAGAATCGCGTTTGTGCAGAAAACACTAACACTTGTTCAGAAGGAAAGAAAGCACAGAGCCCCACATTTTATGTTGCCCTGCAGAGCTTGCAGAGCACTGGGGAAAGAAAGGCAGAGAATTCCCTGCTAGCACCTTCTCTGTGCCTGGGAAGGAGAAGTGTTCACATTGCTTCTCAGAATCGCGTTTGTGCAGAAAACACTAACACTTGTTCAGAAGGAAAGAAAGCACAGAGCCCCAGATTTGATGTTGCCCTGGAGAGCTTGCAGAGCACTGGGGAAAAGCAGGCAGAGAATTCCCTGCTAGCACCTTCTCTGTGCCTGGGAAGGAGAAGTGTTCACATTGCTTCGCAGAATCGCGTTTGTGCAGAAAACACTAACACTTGTTCAGAAGGAAAGAAAGCACAGAGCCCCAGATTTGCTGTTGCCCTGGAGAGCTTGCAGAGCACTGGGGAAAGGCAGGCAGAGAATTCCCTGCTAGCACCTTCTCTGTGCCTGGGAAGGAGAAGTGTTCACATTGCTTCGCAGAATCGCGTTTGTGCAGAAAACACTGACACTTGTTCAGAAGGAAAGAAATCACAGAGCCCCACATTTTCTGTTGCCCTGGAGAGCTTGCAGAGCACTGGGGAAAGGCAGGCAGAGAATTCCCTGCTAGCACCTTCTCTGTGCCTGGGAAGGAGAAGTGTTCACATTGCTCCGCAGAATCGCGTTTGTGCAGAAAACACTAACACTTGTTCAGAAGGAAAGAAAGCACAGAGCCCCACATTTTATGTTGCCCTGGAGAGCTTGCAGAGCACTGGGGAAAGGCAGGCAGAAAATTCCCTGCTAGCACCTTCTCTGTGCCTGGGAAGGAGAAGTGTTCACATTGCTTCGCAGAATCGCGTTTGTGCAGAAAACACTAACACTTGTTCAGAAGGAAAGAAAGCACAGAGCCCCAGATTTTATGTTCCCCTGGAGAGCTTGCAGAGCACTGGGGAAAGGCAGGCAGAGAATTCCCTGCTAGCACCTTCTCTGTGCCTGGGAAGCAAAAGTGTTCACATTGCTTCGCAGAATCGCGTTTGTGCAGAAAACACTAACACTTGTTCAGAAGGAAAGAAAGCACAGAGCCCCACATTTTATGTTGCCCTGCAGAGCTTGCAGAGCACTGGGGAAAGGCAGGCAGAGAATTCCCTGCTAGCACCTTCTCTGTGCCTGGGAAGCAAAAGTGTTCACATTGCTTCGCAGAATCGCGTTTGTGCAGAAAACACTAACACTTGTTCAGAAGGAAAGAAAGCACAGAGCCCCACATTTTATGTTGCCCTGGAGTGCTTGCAGAGCACTGGGGAAAGGCAGGCAGAGAATTCCCTGCTAGCACCTTCTCTGTGCCTGGGAAGGAGAAGTGTTCACATTGCTTCGCAGAATCGCGTTTGTGCAGAAAACACTAACACTTGTTCAGAAGGAAAGAAAGCACAGAGCCCCACATTTTATGTTGCCCTGCAGAGCTTGCAGAGCACTGGGGAAAGGCAGGCAGAGAATTCCCTGCTAGAACCTTCTCTGTGCCTGGGAAGCAAAAGTGTTCACATTGCTTCTCAGAATCGCGTTTGTGCAGAAAACACTAACACTTGTTCAGAAGGAAAGAAAGCACAGAGTCCCAGATTTTCTGTTGCCCTGGAGAGCTTGCAGAGCACTGGGGAAAGGCATGCAGAGAATTCCCTGCTAGAACCTTCTCTGTGCCTGGGAAGCAAAAGTGTTCACATTGCTTCGCAGAATCGCGTTTGTGCAGAAAACACTAACACTTGTTCAGAAGGAAAGAAAGCACAGAGCCCCAGATTTGATGTTGCCCTGGAGAGCTTGCAGAGCACTGGGGAAAGGCAGGCAGAGAATTCCCTGCTAGCGCCTTCTCTGTGCCTGGGAAGCAAAAGTGTTCACATTGCTTCGCAGAATCGCGTTTGTGCAGAAAACACTAACACTTGTTCAGAAGGAAAGAAAGCACAGAGCCCCACATTTTCTGTTGCCCTGGAGTGCTTGCAGAGCACTGGGGAAAGGCAGGCAGAGAATTCCCTGCTAGCACCTTCTCTGTGCCTGGGAAGGAGAAGTGTTCACATTGCTTCGCAGAATCGCGTTTGTGCAGAAAACACTAACACTTGTTCAGAAGGAAAGAAAGCACAGAGCCCCACATTTTATGTTGCCCTGGAGAGCTTGCAGAGCACTGGGGAAAGGCAGGCAGAGAATTCCCTGCTAGCACCTTCTCTGTGCCTGGGAAGCAAAAGTGTTCACATTGCTTCGCAGAATCGCGTTTGTGCAGAAAACACTAACACTTGTTCAGAAGGAAAGAAAGCACAGAGCCCCAGATTTGATGTTGCCCTGGAGAGCTTGCAGAGCACTGGGGAAAGGCAGGCAGAGAATTCCCTGCTAGCACCTTCTCTGTGCCTGGGAAGGAGAAGTGTTCACATTGCTTCGCAGAATCGCGTTTGTGCAGAAAACACTAACACTTGTTCAGAAGGAAAGAAAGCACAGAGCCCCACATTTTATGTTGCCCTGCAGAGCTTGCAGAGCACTGGGGAAAGAAAGGCAGAGAATTCCCTGCTAGCACCTTCTCTGTGCCTGGGAAGGAGAAGTGTTCACATTGCTTCGCAGAATCGCGTTTGTGCAGAAAACACTAACACTTGTTCAGAAGGAAAGAAAGCACAGAGCCCCAGATTTGATGTTGCCCTGGAGAGCTTGCAGAGCACTGGGGAAAAGCAGGCAGAGAATTCCCTGCTAGCACCTTCTCTGTGCCTGGGAAGGAGAAGTGTTCACATTGCTTCGCAGAATCGCGTTTGTGCAGAAAACACTAACACTTGTTCAGAAGGAAAGAAAGCACAGAGCCCCAGATTTGCTGTTGCCCTGGAGAGCTTGCAGAGCACTGGGGAAAGGCAGGCAGAGAATTCCCTGCTAGCACCTTCTCTGTGCCTGGGAAGGAGAAGTGTTCACATTGCTTCGCAGAATCGCGTTTGTGCAGAAAACACTGACACTTGTTCAGAAGGAAAGAAATCACAGAGCCCCACATTTTCTGTTGCCCTGGAGAGCTTGCAGAGCACTGGGGAAAAGCAGGCAGAGATATCCCTGCTAGCACCTTCTCTGTGCCTGGGAAGCAAAAGTGTTCACATTGCTTCGCAGAATCGCGTTTGTGCAGAAAACACTAACACTTGTTCAGAAGGAAAGAAAGCACAGAGCCCCACATTTTATGTTGCCCTGGAGAGCTTGCAGAGCACTGGGGAAAGGCAGGCAGAGAATTCCCTGCTAGCACCTTCTCTGTGCCTGGGAAGGAGAAGTGTTCACATTGCTCCGCAGAATCGCGTTTGTGCAGAAAACACTAACACTTGTTCAGAAGGAAAGAAAGCACAGAGCCCCACATTTTATGTTGCCCTGGAGAGCTTGCAGAGCACTGGGGAAAGGCAGGCAGAAAATTCCCTGCTAGCACCTTCTCTGTGCCTGGGAAGGAGAAGTGTTCACATTGCTTCGCAGAATCGCGTTTGTGCAGAAAACACTAACACTTGTTCAGAAGGAAAGAAAGCACAGAGCCCCACATTTTATGTTCCCCTGGAGAGCTTGCAGAGCACTGGGGAAAGGCAGGCAGAGAATTCCCTGCTAGCACCTTCTCTGTGCCTGGGAAGCAAAAGTGTTCACATTGCTTCGCAGAATCGCGTTTGTGCAGAAAACACTAACACTTGTTCAGAAGGAAAGAAAGCACAGAGCCCCACATTTTATGTTGCCCTGCAGAGCTTGCAGAGCACTGGGGAAAGGCAGGCAGAGAATTCCCTGCTAGCACCTTCTCTGTGCCTGGGAAGCAAAAGTGTTCACATTGCTTCGCAGAATCGCGTTTGTGCAGAAAACACTAACACTTGTTCAGAAGGAAAGAAAGCACAGAGCCCCACATTTTATGTTGCCCTGGAGTGCTTGCAGAGCACTGGGGAAAGGCAGGCAGAGAATTCCCTGCTAGCACCTTCTCTGTGCCTGGGAAGGAGAAGTGTTCACATTGCTTCGCAGAATCGCGTTTGTGCAGAAAACACTAACACTTGTTCAGAAGGAAAGAAAGCACAGAGCCCCACATTTTATGTTGCCCTGCAGAGCTTGCAGAGCACTGGGGAAAGGCAGGCAGAGAATTCCCTGCTAGAACCTTCTCTGTGCCTGGGAAGCAAAAGTGTTCACATTGCTTCTCAGAATCGCGTTTGTGCAGAAAACACTAACACTTGTTCAGAAGGAAAGAAAGCACAGAGTCCCAGATTTTCTGTTGCCCTGGAGAGCTTGCAGAGCACTGGGGAAAGGCATGCAGAGAATTCCCTGCTAGAACCTTCTCTGTGCCTGGGAAGCAAAAGTGTTCACATTGCTTCGCAGAATCGCGTTTGTGCAGAAAACACTAACACTTGTTCAGAAGGAAAGAAAGCACAGAGCCCCACATTTTATGTTGCCCTGGAGAGCTTGCAGAGCACTGGGGAAAGGCAGGCAGAGAATTCCCTGCTAGCACCTTCTCTGTGCCTGGGAAGCAAAAGTGTTCACATTGCTTCGCAGAATCGCGTTTGTGCAGAAAACACTAACACTTGTTCAGAAGGAAAGAAAGCACAGAGCCCCAGATTTTATGTTCCCCTGGAGAGCTTGCAGAGCACTGGGGAAAGGCAGGCAGAGAATTCCCTGCTAGCACCTTCTCTGTGCCTGGGAAGCAAAAGTGTTCACATTGCTTCGCAGAATCGCGTTTGTGCAGAAAACACTAACACTTGTTCAGAAGGAAAGAAAGCACAGAGCCCCACATTTTATGTTGCCCTGGAGAGCTTGCAGAGCACTGGGGAAAGGCAGGCAGAGAATTCCCTGCTAGCACCTTCTCTGTGCCTGGGAAGGAGAAGTGTTCACATTGCTTCGCAGAATCGCGTTTGTGCAGAAAACACTAACACTTGTTCAGAAGGAAAGAAAGCACAGAGCCCCACATTTTATGTTGCCCTGGAGTGCTTGCAGAGCACTGGGGAAAGGCAGGCAGAGAATTCCCTGCTAGCACCTTCTCTGTGCCTGGGAAGGAGAAGTGTTCACATTGCTTCGCAGAATCGCGTTTGTGCAGAAAACACTAACACTTGTTCAGAAGGAAAGAAAGCACAGAGCCCCACATTTTATGTTGCCCTGGAGAGCTTGCAGAGCACTGGGGAAAGGCAGGCAGAGAATTCCCTGCTAGCACCTTCTCTGTGCCTGGGAAGCAAAAGTGTTCACATTGCTTCGCAGAATCGCGTTTGTGCAGAAAACACTAACACTTGTTCAGAAGGAAAGAAAGCACAGAGCCCCAGATTTGATGTTGCCCTGGAGAGCTTGCAGAGCACTGGGGAAAGGCAGGCAGAGAATTCCCTGCTAGCACCTTCTCTGTGCCTGGGAAGGAGAAGTGTTCACATTGCTTCGCAGAATCGCGTTTGTGCAGAAAACACTAACACTTGTTCAGAAGGAAAGAAAGCACAGAGCCCCACATTTTATGTTGCCCTGGAGAGCTTGCAGAGCACTGGGGAAAGGCAGGCAGAGAATTCCCTGCTAGCACCTTCTCTGTGCCTGGGAAGGAGAAGTGTTCACATTGCTTCGCAGAATCGCGTTTGTGCAGAAAACACTAACACTTGTTCAGAAGGAAAGAAAGCACAGAGCCCCACATTTTATGTTGCCCTGCAGAGCTTGCAGAGCACTGGGGAAAGGCAGGCAGAGAATTCCCTGCTAGCACCTTCTCTGTGCCTGGGAAGCAAAAGTGTTCACATTGCTTCGCAGAATCGCGTTTGTGCAGAAAACACTAACACTTGTTCAGAAGGAAAGAAAGCACAGAGCCCCACATTTTATGTTGCCCTGGAGAGCTTGCAGAGCACTGGGGAAAGGCAGGCAGAGAATTCCCTGCTAGCACCTTCTCTGTGCCTGGGAAGGAGAAGTGTTCACATTGCTTCGCAGAATCGCGTTTGTGCAGAAAACACTAACACTTGTTCAGAAGGAAAGAAAGCACAGAGCCCCACATTTTATGTTGCCCTGGAGAGCTTGCAGAGCACTGGGGAAAGGCAGGCAGAGAATTCCCTGCTAGCACCTTCTCTGTGCCTGGGAAGGAGAAGTGTTCACATTGCTTCGCAGAATCGCGTTTGTGCAGAAAACACTAACACTTGTTCAGAAGGAAAGAAAGCACAGAGCCCCACATTTTATGTTGCCCTGGAGTGCTTGCAGAGCACTGGGGAAAGGCAGGCAGAGAATTCCCTGCTAGCACCTTCTCTGTGCCTGGGAAGGAGAAGTGTTCACATTGCTTCGCAGAATCGCGTTTGTGCAGAAAACACTAACACTTGTTCAGAAGGAAAGAAAGCACAGAGCCCCACATTTTATGTTGCCCTGGAGAGCTTGCAGAGCACTGGGGAAAGGCAGGCAGAGAATTCCCTGCTAGCACCTTCTCTGTGCCTGGGAAGCAAAAGTGTTCACATTGCTTCGCAGAATCGCGTTTGTGCAGAAAACACTAACACTTGTTCAGAAGGAAAGAAAGCACAGAGCCCCACATTTTCTGTTGCCCTGGAGAGCTTGCAGAGCACTGGGGAAAGGCAGGCAGAGAATTCCCTGCTAGCACCTTCTCTGTGCCTGGGAAGGAGAAGTGTTCACATTGCTTCGCAGAATCGCGTTTGTGCAGAAAACACTAACACTTGTTCAGAAGGAAAGAAAGCACAGAGCCCCACATTTTATGTTGCCCTGGAGAGCTTGCAGAGCACTGGGGAAAGAAAGGCAGAGAATTCCCTGCTAGCACCTTCTCTGTGCCTGGGAAGGAGAAGTGTTCACATTGCTTCGCAGAATCGCGTTTGTGCAGAAAACACTAACACTTGTTCAGAAGGAAAGAAAGCACAGAGCCCCACATTTTATGTTGCCCTGGAGAGCTTGCAGAGCACTGGGGAAAAGCAGGCAGAGAATTCCCTGCTAGCACCTTCTCTGTGCCTGGGAAGCAGAAGTGTTCACATTGCTTCGCAGAATCGCGTTTGTGCAGAAAACACTAACACTTGTTCAGAAGGAAAGAAAGCACAGAGCCCCACATTTTATGTTGCCCTGCAGAGCTTGCAGAGCACTGGGGAAAGGCAGGCAGAGAATTCCCTGCTAGCACCTTCTCTGTGCCTGGGAAGGAGAAGTGTTCACATTGCTTCGCAGAATCGCGTTTGTGCAGAAAACACTAACACTTGTTCAGAAGGAAAGAAAGCACAGAGCCCCACATTTTATGTTGCCCTGGAGAGCTTGCAGAGCACTGGGGAAAGGCAGGCAGAGAATTCCCTGCTAGCACCTTCTCTGTGCCTGGGAAGCACAAGTGTTCACATTGCTTCGCAGAATCGCGTTTGTGCAGAAAACACTAACACTTGTTCAGAAGGAAAGAAAGCACAGAGCCCCACATTTTATGTTGCCCTGGAGAGCTTGCAGAGCACTGGGGAAAGGCAGGCAGAGAATTCCCTGCTAGCACCTTCTCTGTGCCTGGGAAGCAAAAGTGTTCACATTGCTTCGCAGAATCGCGTTTGTGCAGAAAACACTAACACTTGTTCAGAAGGAAAGAAAGCACAGAGCCCCAGATTTTATGTTCCCCTGGAGAGCTTGCAGAGCACTGGGGAAAGGCAGGCAGAGAATTCCCTGCTAGCACCTTCTCTGTGCCTGGGAAGCAAAAGTGTTCACATTGCTTCGCAGAATCGCGTTTGTGCAGAAAACACTAACACTTGTTCAGAAGGAAAGAAAGCACAGAGCCCCACATTTTATGTTGCCCTGGAGAGCTTGCAGAGCACTGGGGAAAGGCAGGCAGAGAATTCCCTGCTAGCACCTTCTCTGTGCCTGGGAAGGAGAAGTGTTCACATTGCTTCGCAGAATCGCGTTTGTGCAGAAAACACTAACACTTGTTCAGAAGGAAAGAAAGCACAGAGCCCCACATTTTATGTTGCCCTGGAGTGCTTGCAGAGCACTGGGGAAAGGCAGGCAGAGAATTCCCTGCTAGCACCTTCTCTGTGCCTGGGAAGGAGAAGTGTTCACATTGCTTCGCAGAATCGCGTTTGTGCAGAAAACACTAACACTTGTTCAGAAGGAAAGAAAGCACAGAGCCCCACATTTTATGTTGCCCTGGAGAGCTTGCAGAGCACTGGGGAAAGGCAGGCAGAGAATTCCCTGCTAGCACCTTCTCTGTGCCTGGGAAGCAAAAGTGTTCACATTGCTTCGCAGAATCGCGTTTGTGCAGAAAACACTAACACTTGTTCAGAAGGAAAGAAAGCACAGAGCCCCACATTTTATGTTGCCCTGGAGAGCTTGCAGAGCACTGGGGAAAGGCAGGCAGAGAATTCCCTGCTAGCACCTTCTCTGTGCCTGGGAAGCAAAAGTGTTCACATTGCTTCGCAGAATCGCGTTTGTGCAGAAAACACTAACACTTGTTCAGAAGGAAAGAAAGCACAGAGCCCCACATTTTATGTTGCCCTGGAGAGCTTGCAGAGCACTGGGGAAAGAAAGGCAGAGAATTCCCTGCTAGCACCTTCTCTGTGCCTGGGAAGGAGAAGTGTTCACATTGCTTCGCAGAATCGCGTTTGTGCAGAAAACACTAACACTTGTTCAGAAGGAAAGAAAGCACAGAGCCCCACATTTTATGTTGCCCTGGAGAGCTTGCAGAGCACTGGGGAAAAGCAGGCAGAGAATTCCCTGCTAGCACCTTCTCTGTGCCTGGGAAGCAGAAGTGTTCACATTGCTTCGCAGAATCGCGTTTGTGCAGAAAACACTAACACTTGTTCAGAAGGAAAGAAAGCACAGAGCCCCACATTTTATGTTGCCCTGCAGAGCTTGCAGAGCACTGGGGAAAGGCAGGCAGAGAATTCCCTGCTAGCACCTTCTCTGTGCCTGGGAAGGAGAAGTGTTCACATTGCTTCGCAGAATCGCGTTTGTGCAGAAAACACTAACACTTGTTCAGAAGGAAAGAAAGCACAGAGCCCCAGATTTTATGTTCCCCTGGAGAGCTTGCAGAGCACTGGGGAAAGGCAGGCAGAGAATTCCCTGCTAGCACCTTCTCTGTGCCTGGGAAGCAAAAGTGTTCACATTGCTTCGCAGAATCGCGTTTGTGCAGAAAACACTAACACTTGTTCAGAAGGAAAGAAAGCACAGAGCCCCACATTTTATGTTGCCCTGGAGAGCTTGCAGAGCACTGGGGAAAGGCAGGCAGAGAATTCCCTGCTAGCACCTTCTCTGTGCCTGGGAAGCAAAAGTGTTCACATTGCTTCGCAGAATCGCGTTTGTGCAGAAAACACTAACACTTGTTCAGAAGGAAAGAAAGCACAGAGCCCCACATTTTATGTTGCCCTGGAGTGCTTGCAGAGCACTGGGGAAAGGCAGGCAGAGAATTCCCTGCTAGCACCTTCTCTGTGCCTGGGAAGCAAAAGTGTTCACATTGCTTCGCAGAATCGCGTTTGTGCAGAAAACACTAACACTTGTTCAGAAGGAAAGAAAGCACAGAGTCCCAGATTTTCTGTTGCCCTGGAGAGCTTGCAGAGCACTGGGGAAAGGCATGCAGAGAATTCCCTGCTAGAACCTTCTCTGTGCCTGGGAAGCAAAAGTGTTCACATTGCTTCTCAGAATCGCGTTTGTGCAGAAAACACTAACACTTGTTCAGAAGGAAAGAAAGCACAGAGTCCCAGATTTTCTGTTGCCCTGGAGAGCTTGCAGAGCACTGGGGAAAGGCATGCAGAGAATTCCCTGCTAGAACCTTCTCTGTGCCTGGGAAGCAAAAGTGTTCACATTGCTTCTCAGAATCGCGTTTGTGCAGAAAACACTAACACTTGTTCAGAAGGAAAGAAAGCACAGAGCCCCAGATTTGATGTTGCCCTGGAGAGCTTGCAGAGCACTGGGGAAAGGCAGGCAGAGAATTCCCTGCTAGCACCTTCTCTGTGCCTGGGAAGCAAAAGTGTTCACATTGCTTCGCAGAATCGCGTTTGTGCAGAAAACACTAACACTTGTTCAGAAGGAAAGAAAGCACAGAGCCCCACATTTTATGTTGCCCTGCAGAGCTTGCAGAGCACTGGGGAAAGGCAGGCAGAGAATTCCCTGCTAGCACCTTCTCTGTGCCTGGGAAGGAGAAGTGTTCACATTGCTTCGCAGAATCGCGTTTGTGCAGAAAACACTAACACTTGTTCAGAAGGAAAGAAAGCACAGAGCCCCACATTTTATGTTGCCCTGGAGAGCTTGCAGAGCACTGGGGAAAGGCAGGCAGAGAATTCCCTGCTAGCACCTTCTCTGTGCCTGGGAAGCAAAAGTGTTCACATTGCTTCGCAGAATCGCGTTTGTGCAGAAAACACTAACACTTGTTCAGAAGGAAAGAAAGCACAGAGCCCCACATTTTCTGTTGCCCTGGAGAGCTTGCAGAGCACTGGGGAAAGGCAGGCAGAGAATTCCCTGCTAGCACCTTCTCTGTGCCTGGGAAGGAGAAGTGTTCACATTGCTTCGCAGAATCGCGTTTGTGCAGAAAACACTAACACTTGTTCAGAAGGAAAGAAAGCACAGAGCCCCACATTTTATGTTGCCCTGGAGAGCTTGCAGAGCACTGGGGAAAGAAAGGCAGAGAATTCCCTGCTAGCACCTTCTCTGTGCCTGGGAAGGAGAAGTGTTCACATTGCTTCGCAGAATCGCGTTTGTGCAGAAAACACTAACACTTGTTCAGAAGGAAAGAAAGCACAGAGCCCCACATTTTATGTTGCCCTGGAGAGCTTGCAGAGCACTGGGGAAAGGCAGGCAGAGAATTCCCTGCTAGCACCTTCTCTGTGCCTGGGAAGCAAAAGTGTTCACATTGCTTCGCAGAATCGCGTTTGTGCAGAAAACACTAACACTTGTTCAGAAGGAAAGAAAGCACAGAGTCCCAGATTTTCTGTTGCCCTGGAGAGCTTGCAGAGCACTGGGGAAAGGCATGCAGAGAATTCCCTGCTAGAACCTTCTCTGTGCCTGGGAAGCAAAAGTGTTCACATTGCTTCGCAGAATCGCGTTTGTGCAGAAAACACTAACACTTGTTCAGAAGGAAAGAAAGCACAGAGCCCCAGATTTGATGTTGCCCTGGAGAGCTTGCAGAGCACTGGGGAAAGGCAGGCAGAGAATTCCCTGCTAGCACCTTCTCTGTGCCTGGGAAGCAAAAGTGTTCACATTGCTTCGCAGAATCGCGTTTGTGCAGAAAACACTAACACTTGTTCAGAAGGAAAGAAAGCACAGAGCCCCACATTTTCTGTTGCCCTGGAGAGCTTGCAGAGCACTGGGGAAAGGCAGGCAGAGAATTCCCTGCTAGCACCTTCTCTGTGCCTGGGAAGGAGAAGTGTTCACATTGCTTCGCAGAATCGCGTTTGTGCAGAAAACACTAACACTTGTTCAGAAGGAAAGAAAGCACAGAGCCCCACATTTTATGTTGCCCTGGAGAGCTTGCAGAGCACTGGGGAAAGAAAGGCAGAGAATTCCCTGCTAGCACCTTCTCTGTGCCTGGGAAGGAGAAGTGTTCACATTGCTTCGCAGAATCGCGTTTGTGCAGAAAACACTAACACTTGTTCAGAAGGAAAGAAAGCACAGAGCCCCAGATTTGATGTTGCCCTGGAGAGCTTGCAGAGCACTGGGGAAAAGCAGGCAGAGAATTCCCTGCTAGCACCTTCTCTGTGCCTGGGAAGGAGAAGTGTTCACATTGCTTCTCAGAATCGCGTTTGTGCAGAAAACACTAACACTTGTTCAGAAGGAAAGAAAGCACAGAGTCCCAGATTTTCTGTTGCCCTGGAGAGCTTGCAGAGCACTGGGGAAAGGCATGCAGAGAATTCCCTGCTAGAACCTTCTCTGTGCCTGGGAAGCAAAAGTGTTCACATTGCTTCGCAGAATCGCGTTTGTGCAGAAAACACTAACACTTGTTCAGAAGGAAAGAAAGCACAGAGCCCCAGATTTGATGTTGCCCTGGAGAGCTTGCAGAGCACTGGGGAAAGGCAGGCAGAGAATTCCCTGCTAGCACCTTCTCTGTGCCTGGGAAGGAGAAGTGTTCACATTGCTTCGCAGAATCGCGTTTGTGCAGAAAACACTAACACTTGTTCAGAAGGAAAGAAAGCACAGAGCCCCAGATTTGATGTTGCCCTGGAGAGCTTGCAGAGCACTGGGGAAAGGCAGGCAGAGAATTCCCTGCTAGCACCTTCTCTGTGCCTGGGAAGGAGAAGTGTTCACATTGCTTCGCAGAATCGCGTTTGTGCAGAAAACACTAACACTTGTTCAAAAGGAAAGAAAGCACAGAGCCCCAGATTTTATGTTCCCCTGGAGAGCTTGCAGAGCACTGGGGAAAGGCAGGCAGAGAATTCCCTGCTAGCACCTTCTCTGTGCCTGGGAAGCAAAAGTGTTCACATTGCTTCGCAGAATCGCGTTTGTGCAGAAAACACTAACACTTGTTCAGAAGGAAAGAAAGCACAGAGCCCCAGATTTGCTGTTGCCCTGGAGAGCTTGCAGAGCACTGGGGAAAGGCAGGCAGAGAATTCCCTGCTAGCACCTTCTCTGTGCCTGGGAAGCAAAAGTGTTCACATTGCTTCGCAGAATCGCGTTTGTGCAGAAAACACTAACACTTGTTCAGAAGGAAAGAAAGCACAGAGTCCCAGATTTTCTGTTGCCCTGGAGAGCTTGCAGAGCACTGGGGAAAGGCAGGCAGAGAATTCCCTGCTAGAACCTTCTCTGTGCCTGGGAAGCAAAAGTGTTCACATTGCTTCTCAGAATCGCGTTTGTGCAGAAAACACTAACACTTGTTCAGAAGGAAAGAAAGCACAGAGCCCCAGATTTGATGTTGCCCTGGAGAGCTTGCAGAGCACTGGGGAAAGGCAGGCAGAGAATTCCCTGCTAGCACCTTCTCTGTGCCTGGGAAGGAGAAGTGTTCACATTGCTTCGCAGAATCGCGTTTGTGCAGAAAACACTAACACTTGTTCAGAAGGAAAGAAAGCACAGAGCCCCACATTTTATGTTCCCCTGGAGAGCTTGCAGAGCACTGGGGAAAGGCAGGCAGAGAATTCCCTGCTAGCACCTTCTCTGTGCCTGGGAAGCAAAAGTGTTCACATTGCTTCGCAGAATCGCGTTTGTGCAGAAAACACTAACACTTGTTCAGAAGGAAAGAAAGCACAGAGCCCCACATTTTATGTTGCCCTGGAGAGCTTGCAGAGCACTGGGGAAAGGCAGGCAGAGAATTCCCTGCTAGCACCTTCTCTGTGCCTGGGAAGCAAAAGTGTTCACATTGCTTCGCAGAATCGCGTTTGTGCAGAAAACACTAACACTTGTTCAGAAGGAAAGAAAGCACAGAGCCCCACATTTTATGTTGCCCTGGAGTGCTTGCAGAGCACTGGGGAAAGGCAGGCAGAGAATTCCCTGCTAGCACCTTCTCTGTGCCTGGGAAGGAGAAGTGTTCACATTGCTTCGCAGAATCGCGTTTGTGCAGAAAACACTAACACTTGTTCAGAAGGAAAGAAAGCACAGAGCCCCACATTTTATGTTGCCCTGCAGAGCTTGCAGAGCACTGGGGAAAGGCAGGCAGAGAATTCCCTGCTAGCACCTTCTCTGTGCCTGGGAAGCAAAAGTGTTCACATTGCTTCGCAGAATCGCGTTTGTGCAGAAAACACTAACACTTGTTCAGAAGGAAAGAAAGCACAGAGCCCCAGATTTGATGTTGCCCTGGAGAGCTTGCAGAGCACTGGGGAAAGGCAGGCAGAGAATTCCCTGCTAGCACCTTCTCTGTGCCTGGGAAGGAGAAGTGTTCACATTGCTTCGCAGAATCGCGTTTGTGCAGAAAACACTAACACTTGTTCAGAAGGAAAGAAAGCACAGAGCCCCACATTTTATGTTGCCCTGGAGAGCTTGCAGAGCACTGGGGAAAGGCAGGCAGAGAATTCCCTGCTAGCACCTTCTCTGTGCCTGGGAAGGAGAAGTGTTCACATTGCTTCGCAGAATCGCGTTTGTGCAGAAAACACTAACACTTGTTCAGAAGGAAAGAAAGCACAGAGCCCCACATTTTATGTTGCCCTGGAGAGCTTGCAGAGCACTGGGGAAAGGCAGGCAGAGAATTCCCTGCTAGCACCTTCTCTGTGCCTGGGAAGCAAAAGTGTTCACATTGCTTCGCAGAATCGCGTTTGTGCAGAAAACACTAACACTTGTTCAGAAGGAAAGAAAGCACAGAGCCCCACATTTTCTGTTGCCCTGGAGAGCTTGCAGAGCACTGGGGAAAGGCAGGCAGAGAATTCCCTGCTAGCACCTTCTCTGTGCCTGGGAAGGAGAAGTGTTCACATTGCTTCGCAGAATCGCGTTTGTGCAGAAAACACTAACACTTGTTCAGAAGGAAAGAAAGCACAGAGCCCCACATTTTATGTTGCCCTGGAGAGCTTGCAGAGCACTGGGGAAAGAAAGGCAGAGAATTCCCTGCTAGCACCTTCTCTGTGCCTGGGAAGGAGAAGTGTTCACATTGCTTCGCAGAATCGCGTTTGTGCAGAAAACACTAACACTTGTTCAGAAGGAAAGAAAGCACAGAGCCCCACATTTTATGTTGCCCTGGAGAGCTTGCAGAGCACTGGGGAAAAGCAGGCAGAGAATTCCCTGCTAGCACCTTCTCTGTGCCTGGGAAGGAGAAGTGTTCACATTGCTTCTCAGAATCGCGTTTGTGCAGAAAACACTAACACTTGTTCAGAAGGAAAGAAAGCACAGAGTCCCAGATTTTCTGTTGCCCTGGAGAGCTTGCAGAGCACTGGGGAAAGGCATGCAGAGAATTCCCTGCTAGCACCTTCTCTGTGCCTGGGAAGGAGAAGTGTTCACATTGCTTCTCAGAATCGCGTTTGTGCAGAAAACACTAACACTTGTTCAGAAGGAAAGAAAGCACAGAGCCCCAGATTTGATGTTGCCCTGGAGAGCTTGCAGAGCACTGGGGAAAGGCAGGCAGAGAATTCCCTGCTAGCACCTTCTCTGTGCCTGGGAAGGAGAAGTGTTCACATTGCTTCGCAGAATCGCGTTTGTGCAGAAAACACTAACACTTGTTCAGAAGGAAAGAAAGCACAGAGCCCCAGATTTTATGTTCCCCTGGAGAGCTTGCAGAGCACTGGGGAAAGGCAGGCAGAGAATTCCCTGCTAGCACCTTCTCTGTGCCTGGGAAGCAAAAGTGTTCACATTGCTTCGCAGAATCGCGTTTGTGCAGAAAACACTAACACTTGTTCAGAAGGAAAGAAAGCACAGAGCCCCACATTTTATGTTGCCCTGGAGAGCTTGCAGAGCACTGGGGAAAGGCAGGCAGAGAATTCCCTGCTAGCACCTTCTCTGTGCCTGGGAAGCAAAAGTGTTCACATTGCTTCGCAGAATCGCGTTTGTGCAGAAAACACTAACACTTGTTCAGAAGGAAAGAAAGCACAGAGCCCCACATTTTATGTTGCCCTGGAGTGCTTGCAGAGCACTGGGGAAAGGCAGGCAGAGAATTCCCTGCTAGCACCTTCTCTGTGCCTGGGAAGGAGAAGTGTTCACATTGCTTCGCAGAATCGCGTTTGTGCAGAAAACACTAACACTTGTTCAGAAGGAAAGAAAGCACAGAGCCCCACATTTTATGTTGCCCTGGAGAGCTTGCAGAGCACTGGGGAAAGGCAGGCAGAGAATTCCCTGCTAGCACCTTCTCTGTGCCTGGGAAGCAAAAGTGTTCACATTGCTTCGCAGAATCGCGTTTGTGCAGAAAACACTAACACTTGTTCAGAAGGAAAGAAAGCACAGAGCCCCACATTTTCTGTTGCCCTGGAGAGCTTGCAGAGCACTGGGGAAAGGCAGGCAGAGAATTCCCTGCTAGCACCTTCTCTGTGCCTGGGAAGCAAAAGTGTTCACATTGCTTCGCAGAATCGCGTTTGTGCAGAAAACACTAACACTTGTTCAGAAGGAAAGAAAGCACAGAGCCCCACATTTTATGTTGCCCTGCAGAGCTTGCAGAGCACTGGGGAAAGAAAGGCAGAGAATTCCCTGCTAGCACCTTCTCTGTGCCTGGGAAGGAGAAGTGTTCACATTGCTTCGCAGAATCGCGTTTGTGCAGAAAACACTAACACTTGTTCAGAAGGAAAGAAAGCACAGAGCCCCAGATTTGATGTTCCCCTGGAGAGCTTGCAGAGCACTGGGGAAAAGCAGGCAGAGAATTCCCTGCTAGCACCTTCTCTGTGCCTGGGAAGGAGAAGTGTTCACATTGCTTCGCAGAATCGCGTTTGTGCAGAAAACACTAACACTTGTTCAGAAGGAAAGAAAGCACAGAGCCCCAGATTTGCTGTTGCCCTGGAGAGCTTGCAGAGCACTGGGGAAAGGCAGGCAGAGAATTCCCTGCTAGCACCTTCTCTGTGCCTGGGAAGGAGAAGTGTTCACATTGCTTCGCAGAATCGCGTTTGTGCAGAAAACACTGACACTTGTTCAGAAGGAAAGAAATCACAGAGCCCCACATTTTCTGTTGCCCTGGAGAGCTTGCAGAGCACTGGGGAAAAGCAGGCAGAGATATCCCTGCTAGCACCTTCTCTGTGCCTGGGAAGCAAAAGTGTTCACATTGCTTCGCAGAATCGCGTTTGTGCAGAAAACACTAACACTTGTTCAGAAGGAAAGAAAGCACAGAGCCCCAGATTTGATGTTGCCCTGGAGAGCTTGCAGAGCACTGGGGAAAGGCAGGCAGAGAATTCCCTGCTAGCACCTTCTCTGTGCCTGGGAAGGAGAAGTGTTCACATTGCTCCGCAGAATCGCGTTTGTGCAGAAAACACTAACACTTGTTCAGAAGGAAAGAAAGCACAGAGCCCCACATTTTATGTTGCCCTGGAGAGCTTGCAGAGCACTGGGGAAAGGCAGGCAGAAAATTCCCTGCTAGCACCTTCTCTGTGCCTGGGAAGGAGAAGTGTTCACATTGCTTCGCAGAATCGCGTTTGTGCAGAAAACACTAACACTTGTTCAGAAGGAAAGAAAGCACAGAGCCCCAGATTTTATGTTCCCCTGGAGAGCTTGCAGAGCACTGGGGAAAGGCAGGCAGAGAATTCCCTGCTAGCACCTTCTCTGTGCCTGGGAAGCAAAAGTGTTCACATTGCTTCGCAGAATCGCGTTTGTGCAGAAAACACTAACACTTGTTCAGAAGGAAAGAAAGCACAGAGCCCCACATTTTATGTTGCCCTGCAGAGCTTGCAGAGCACTGGGGAAAGGCAGGCAGAGAATTCCCTGCTAGCACCTTCTCTGTGCCTGGGAAGCAAAAGTGTTCACATTGCTTCGCAGAATCGCGTTTGTGCAGAAAACACTAACACTTGTTCAGAAGGAAAGAAAGCACAGAGCCCCACATTTTATGTTGCCCTGGAGAGCTTGCAGAGCACTGGGGAAAGGCAGGCAGAGAATTCCCTGCTAGCACCTTCTCTGTGCCTGGGAAGGAGAAGTGTTCACATTGCTTCGCAGAATCGCGTTTGTGCAGAAAACACTAACACTTGTTCAGAAGGAAAGAAAGCACAGAGCCCCACATTTTATGTTGCCCTGCAGAGCTTGCAGAGCACTGGGGAAAGGCAGGCAGAGAATTCCCTGCTAGAACCTTCTCTGTGCCTGGGAAGCAAAAGTGTTCACATTGCTTCTCAGAATCGCGTTTGTGCAGAAAACACTAACACTTGTTCAGAAGGAAAGAAAGCACAGAGTCCCAGATTTTCTGTTGCCCTGGAGAGCTTGCAGAGCACTGGGGAAAGGCATGCAGAGAATTCCCTGCTAGAACCTTCTCTGTGCCTGGGAAGCAAAAGTGTTCACATTGCTTCGCAGAATCGCGTTTGTGCAGAAAACACTAACACTTGTTCAGAAGGAAAGAAAGCACAGAGCCCCAGATTTGATGTTGCCCTGGAGAGCTTGCAGAGCACTGGGGAAAGGCAGGCAGAGAATTCCCTGCTAGCACCTTCTCTGTGCCTGGGAAGCAAAAGTGTTCACATTGCTTCGCAGAATCGCGTTTGTGCAGAAAACACTAACACTTGTTCAGAAGGAAAGAAAGCACAGAGCCCCAGATTTTATGTTCCCCTGGAGAGCTTGCAGAGCACTGGGGAAAGGCAGGCAGAGAATTCCCTGCTAGCACCTTCTCTGTGCCTGGGAAGCAAAAGTGTTCACATTGCTTCGCAGAATCGCGTTTGTGCAGAAAACACTAACACTTGTTCAGAAGGAAAGAAAGCACAGAGCCCCAGATTTTATGTTCCCCTGGAGAGCTTGCAGAGCACTGGGGAAAGGCAGGCAGAGAATTCCCTGCTAGCACCTTCTCTGTGCCTGGGAAGGAGAAGTGTTCACATTGCTTCGCAGAATCGCGTTTGTGCAGAAAACACTAACACTTGTTCAGAAGGAAAGAAAGCACAGAGCCCCACATTTTATGTTGCCCTGGAGTGCTTGCAGAGCACTGGGGAAAGGCAGGCAGAGAATTCCCTGCTAGCACCTTCTCTGTGCCTGGGAAGGAGAAGTGTTCACATTGCTTCGCAGAATCGCGTTTGTGCAGAAAACACTAACACTTGTTCAGAAGGAAAGAAAGCACAGAGCCCCACATTTTATGTTGCCCTGCAGAGCTTGCAGAGCACTGGGGAAAGGCAGGCAGAGAATTCCCTGCTAGCACCTTCTCTGTGCCTGGGAAGCAAAAGTGTTCACATTGCTTCGCAGAATCGCGTTTGTGCAGAAAACACTAACACTTGTTCAGAAGGAAAGAAAGCACAGAGCCCCAGATTTGATGTTGCCCTGGAGAGCTTGCAGAGCACTGGGGAAAGGCAGGCAGAGAATTCCCTGCTAGCACCTTCTCTGTGCCTGGGAAGGAGAAGTGTTCACATTGCTTCGCAGAATCGCGTTTGTGCAGAAAACACTAACACTTGTTCAGAAGGAAAGAAAGCACAGAGCCCCACATTTTATGTTGCCCTGGAGAGCTTGCAGAGCACTGGGGAAAGGCAGGCAGAGAATTCCCTGCTAGCACCTTCTCTGTGCCTGGGAAGGAGAAGTGTTCACATTGCTTCGCAGAATCGCGTTTGTGCAGAAAACACTAACACTTGTTCAGAAGGAAAGAAAGCACAGAGCCCCACATTTTATGTTGCCCTGCAGAGCTTGCAGAGCACTGGGGAAAGGCAGGCAGAGAATTCCCTGCTAGCACCTTCTCTGTGCCTGGGAAGCAAAAGTGTTCACATTGCTTCGCAGAATCGCGTTTGTGCAGAAAACACTAACACTTGTTCAGAAGGAAAGAAAGCACAGAGCCCCACATTTTATGTTGCCCTGGAGAGCTTGCAGAGCACTGGGGAAAGGCAGGCAGAGAATTCCCTGCTAGCACCTTCTCTGTGCCTGGGAAGGAGAAGTGTTCACATTGCTTCGCAGAATCGCGTTTGTGCAGAAAACACTAACACTTGTTCAGAAGGAAAGAAAGCACAGAGCCCCACATTTTATGTTGCCCTGGAGAGCTTGCAGAGCACTGGGGAAAGAAAGGCAGAGAATTCCCTGCTAGCACCTTCTCTGTGCCTGGGAAGGAGAAGTGTTCACATTGCTTCGCAGAATCGCGTTTGTGCAGAAAACACTAACACTTGTTCAGAAGGAAAGAAAGCACAGAGCCCCAGATTTTATGTTCCCCTGGAGAGCTTGCAGAGCACTGGGGAAAGGCAGGCAGAGAATTCCCTGCTAGCACCTTCTCTGTGCCTGGGAAGCAAAAGTGTTCACATTGCTTCGCAGAATCGCGTTTGTGCAGAAAACACTAACACTTGTTCAGAAGGAAAGAAAGCACAGAGCCCCACATTTTATGTTGCCCTGGAGAGCTTGCAGAGCACTGGGGAAAGGCAGGCAGAGAATTCCCTGCTAGCACCTTCTCTGTGCCTGGGAAGGAGAAGTGTTCACATTGCTTCGCAGAATCGCGTTTGTGCAGAAAACACTAACACTTGTTCAGAAGGAAAGAAAGCACAGAGCCCCACATTTTATGTTGCCCTGGAGTGCTTGCAGAGCACTGGGGAAAGGCAGGCAGAGAATTCCCTGCTAGCACCTTCTCTGTGCCTGGGAAGGAGAAGTGTTCACATTGCTTCGCAGAATCGCGTTTGTGCAGAAAACACTAACACTTGTTCAGAAGGAAAGAAAGCACAGAGCCCCACATTTTATGTTGCCCTGGAGAGCTTGCAGAGCACTGGGGAAAGGCAGGCAGAGAATTCCCTGCTAGCACCTTCTCTGTGCCTGGGAAGCAAAAGTGTTCACATTGCTTCGCAGAATCGCGTTTGTGCAGAAAACACTAACACTTGTTCAGAAGGAAAGAAAGCACAGAGCCTCACATTTTCTGTTGCCCTGGAGAGCTTGCAGAGCACTGGGGAAAGGCAGGCAGAGAATTCCCTGCTAGCACCTTCTCTGTGCCTGGGAAGGAGAAGTGTTCACATTGCTTCGCAGAATCGCGTTTGTGCAGAAAACACTAACACTTGTTCAGAAGGAAAGAAAGCACAGAGCCCCACATTTTATGTTGCCCTGGAGAGCTTGCAGAGCACTGGGGAAAGAAAGGCAGAGAATTCCCTGCTAGCACCTTCTCTGTGCCTGGGAAGGAGAAGTGTTCACATTGCTTCGCAGAATCGCGTTTGTGCAGAAAACACTAACACTTGTTCAGAAGGAAAGAAAGCACAGAGCCCCACATTTTCTGTTGCCCTGGAGAGCTTGCAGAGCACTGGGGAAAAGCAGGCAGAGAATTCCCTGCTAGCACCTTCTCTGTGCCTGGGAAGCAGAAGTGTTCACATTGCTTCGCAGAATCGCGTTTGTGCAGAAAACACTAACACTTGTTCAGAAGGAAAGAAAGCACAGAGCCCCACATTTTATGTTGCCCTGCAGAGCTTGCAGAGCACTGGGGAAAGGCAGGCAGAGAATTCCCTGCTAGCACCTTCTCTGTGCCTGGGAAGGAGAAGTGTTCACATTGCTTCGCAGAATCGCGTTTGTGCAGAAAACACTAACACTTGTTCAGAAGGAAAGAAAGCACAGAGCCCCAGATTTTATGTTCCCCTGGAGAGCTTGCAGAGCACTGGGGAAAGGCAGGCAGAGAATTCCCTGCTAGCACCTTCTCTGTGCCTGGGAAGCAAAAGTGTTCACATTGCTTCGCAGAATCGCGTTTGTGCAGAAAACACTAACACTTGTTCAGAAGGAAAGAAAGCACAGAGCCCCACATTTTATGTTGCCCTGGAGAGCTTGCAGAGCACTGGGGAAAGGCAGGCAGAGAATTCCCTGCTAGCACCTTCTCTGTGCCTGGGAAGGAGAAGTGTTCACATTGCTTCGCAGAATCGCGTTTGTGCAGAAAACACTAACACTTGTTCAGAAGGAAAGAAAGCACAGAGCCCCACATTTTATGTTGCCCTGGAGTGCTTGCAGAGCACTGGGGAAAGGCAGGCAGAGAATTCCCTGCTAGCACCTTCTCTGTGCCTGGGAAGCAAAAGTGTTCACATTGCTTCGCAGAATCGCGTTTGTGCAGAAAACACTAACACTTGTTCAGAAGGAAAGAAAGCACAGAGTCCCAGATTTTCTGTTGCCCTGGAGAGCTTGCAGAGCACTGGGGAAAGGCATGCAGAGAATTCCCTGCTAGAACCTTCTCTGTGCCTGGGAAGCAAAAGTGTTCACATTGCTTCTCAGAATCGCGTTTGTGCAGAAAACACTAACACTTGTTCAGAAGGAAAGAAAGCACAGAGTCCCAGATTTTCTGTTGCCCTGGAGAGCTTGCAGAGCACTGGGGAAAGGCATGCAGAGAATTCCCTGCTAGAACCTTCTCTGTGCCTGGGAAGCAAAAGTGTTCACATTGCTTCTCAGAATCGCGTTTGTGCAGAAAACACTAACACTTGTTCAGAAGGAAAGAAAGCACAGAGCCCCAGATTTGATGTTGCCCTGGAGAGCTTGCAGAGCACTGGGGAAAGGCAGGCAGAGAATTCCCTGCTAGCACCTTCTCTGTGCCTGGGAAGGAGAAGTGTTCACATTGCTTCGCAGAATCGCGTTTGTGCAGAAAACACTAACACTTGTTCAGAAGGAAAGAAAGCACAGAGCCCCACATTTTATGTTGCCCTGGAGAGCTTGCAGAGCACTGGGGAAAGGCAGGCAGAGAATTCCCTGCTAGCACCTTCTCTGTGCCTGGGAAGGAGAAGTGTTCACATTGCTTCGCAGAATCGCGTTTGTGCAGAAAACACTAACACTTGTTCAGAAGGAAAGAAAGCACAGAGCCCCACATTTTATGTTGCCCTGGAGAGCTTGCAGAGCACTGGGGAAAGGCAGGCAGAGAATTCCCTGCTAGCACCTTCTCTGTGCCTGGGAAGCAAAAGTGTTCACATTGCTTCGCAGAATCGCGTTTGTGCAGAAAACACTAACACTTGTTCAGAAGGAAAGAAAGCACAGAGCCCCACATTTTCTGTTGCCCTGGAGAGCTTGCAGAGCACTGGGGAAAGGCAGGCAGAGAATTCCCTGCTAGCACCTTCTCTGTGCCTGGGAAGGAGAAGTGTTCACATTGCTTCGCAGAATCGCGTTTGTGCAGAAAACACTAACACTTGTTCAGAAGGAAAGAAAGCACAGAGCCCCACATTTTATGTTGCCCTGGAGAGCTTGCAGAGCACTGGGGAAAGAAAGGCAGAGAATTCCCTGCTAGCACCTTCTCTGTGCCTGGGAAGGAGAAGTGTTCACATTGCTTCGCAGAATCGCGTTTGTGCAGAAAACACTAACACTTGTTCAGAAGGAAAGAAAGCACAGAGCCCCACATTTTATGTTGCCCTGGAGAGCTTGCAGAGCACTGGGGAAAGGCAGGCAGAGAATTCCCTGCTAGCACCTTCTCTGTGCCTGGGAAGGAGAAGTGTTCACATTGCTTCGCAGAATCGCGTTTGTGCAGAAAACACTAACACTTGTTCAGAAGGAAAGAAAGCACAGAGTCCCAGATTTTCTGTTGCCCTGGAGAGCTTGCAGAGCACTGGGGAAAGGCATGCAGAGAATTCCCTGCTAGAACCTTCTCTGTGCCTGGGAAGCAAAAGTGTTCACATTGCTTCGCAGAATCGCGTTTGTGCAGAAAACACTAACACTTGTTCAGAAGGAAAGAAAGCACAGAGCCCCAGATTTGATGTTGCCCTGGAGAGCTTGCAGAGCACTGGGGAAAGGCAGGCAGAGAATTCCCTGCTAGCACCTTCTCTGTGCCTGGGAAGCAAAAGTGTTCACATTGCTTCGCAGAATCGCGTTTGTGCAGAAAACACTAACACTTGTTCAGAAGGAAAGAAAGCACAGAGCCCCACATTTTCTGTTGCCCTGGAGAGCTTGCAGAGCACTGGGGAAAGGCAGGCAGAGAATTCCCTGCTAGCACCTTCTCTGTGCCTGGGAAGGAGAAGTGTTCACATTGCTTCGCAGAATCGCGTTTGTGCAGAAAACACTAACACTTGTTCAGAAGGAAAGAAAGCACAGAGCCCCACATTTTATGTTGCCCTGGAGAGCTTGCAGAGCACTGGGGAAAGGCATGCAGAGAATTCCCTGCTAGAACCTTCTCTGTGCCTGGGAAGCAAAAGTGTTCACATTGCTTCGCAGAATCGCGTTTGTGCAGAAAACACTAACACTTGTTCAGAAGGAAAGAAAGCACAGAGCCCCACATTTTATGTTGCCCTGGAGAGCTTGCAGAGCACTGGGGAAAAGCAGGCAGAGAATTCCCTGCTAGCACCTTCTCTGTGCCTGGGAAGGAGAAGTGTTCACATTGCTTCTCAGAATCGCGTTTGTGCAGAAAACACTAACACTTGTTCAGAAGGAAAGAAAGCACAGAGTCCCAGATTTTCTGTTGCCCTGGAGAGCTTGCAGAGCACTGGGGAAAGGCATGCAGAGAATTCCCTGCTAGAACCTTCTCTGTGCCTGGGAAGCAAAAGTGTTCACATTGCTTCGCAGAATCGCGTTTGTGCAGAAAACACTAACACTTGTTCAGAAGGAAAGAAAGCACAGAGCCCCAGATTTGATGTTGCCCTGGAGAGCTTGCAGAGCACTGGGGAAAGGCAGGCAGAGAATTCCCTGCTAGCACCTTCTCTGTGCCTGGGAAGGAGAAGTGTTCACATTGCTTCGCAGAATCGCGTTTGTGCAGAAAACACTAACACTTGTTCAGAAGGAAAGAAAGCACAGAGCCCCAGATTTTATGTTCCCCTGGAGAGCTTGCAGAGCACTGGGGAAAGGCAGGCAGAGAATTCCCTGCTAGCACCTTCTCTGTGCCTGGGAAGCAAAAGTGTTCACATTGCTTCGCAGAATCGCGTTTGTGCAGAAAACACTAACACTTGTTCAGAAGGAAAGAAAGCACAGAGCCCCACATTTTATGTTGCCCTGGAGAGCTTGCAGAGCACTGGGGAAAGGCAGGCAGAGAATTCCCTGCTAGCACCTTCTCTGTGCCTGGGAAGGAGAAGTGTTCACATTGCTTCGCAGAATCGCGTTTGTGCAGAAAACACTAACACTTGTTCAGAAGGAAAGAAAGCACAGAGCCCCACATTTTATGTTGCCCTGGAGTGCTTGCAGAGCACTGGGGAAAGGCAGGCAGAGAATTCCCTGCTAGCACCTTCTCTGTGCCTGGGAAGGAGAAGTGTTCACATTGCTTCGCAGAATCGCGTTTGTGCAGAAAACACTAACACTTGTTCAGAAGGAAAGAAAGCACAGAGCCCCACATTTTATGTTGCCCTGGAGAGCTTGCAGAGCACTGGGGAAAGAAAGGCAGAGAATTCCCTGCTAGCACCTTCTCTGTGCCTGGGAAGGAGAAGTGTTCACATTGCTTCGCAGAATCGCGTTTGTGCAGAAAACACTAACACTTGTTCAGAAGGAAAGAAAGCACAGAGCCCCACATTTTATGTTGCCCTGCAGAGCTTGCAGAGCACTGGGGAAAGGCAGGCAGAGAATTCCCTGCTAGCACCTTCTCTGTGCCTGGGAAGGAGAAGTGTTCACATTGCTTCGCAGAATCGCGTTTGTGCAGAAAACACTAACACTTGTTCAGAAGGAAAGAAAGCACAGAGCCCCACATTTTATGTTCCCCTGGAGAGCTTGCAGAGCACTGGGGAAAGGCAGGCAGAGAATTCCCTGCTAGCACCTTCTCTGTGCCTGGGAAGCAAAAGTGTTCACATTGCTTCGCAGAATCGCGTTTGTGCAGAAAACACTAACACTTGTTCAGAAGGAAAGAAAGCACAGAGCCCCACATTTTATGTTGCCCTGGAGAGCTTGCAGAGCACTGGGGAAAGGCAGGCAGAGAATTCCCTGCTAGCACCTTCTCTGTGCCTGGGAAGCAAAAGTGTTCACATTGCTTCGCAGAATCGCGTTTGTGCAGAAAACACTAACACTTGTTCAGAAGGAAAGAAAGCACAGAGCCCCACATTTTATGTTGCCCTGGAGAGCTTGCAGAGCACTGGGGAAAGGCAGGCAGAGAATTCCCTGCTAGCACCTTCTCTGTGCCTGGGAAGGAGAAGTGTTCACATTGCTCCGCAGAATCGCGTTTGTGCAGAAAACACTAACACTTGTTCAGAAGGAAAGAAAGCACAGAGCCCCACATTTTATGTTGCCCTGCAGAGCTTGCAGAGCACTGGGGAAAGAAAGGCAGAGAATTCCCTGCTAGCACCTTCTCTGTGCCTGGGAAGGAGAAGTGTTCACATTGCTTCGCAGAATCGCGTTTGTGCAGAAAACACTAACACTTGTTCAGAAGGAAAGAAAGCACAGAGCCCCAGATTTTATGTTCCCCTGGAGAGCTTGCAGAGCACTGGGGAAAGGCAGGCAGAGAATTCCCTGCTAGCACCTTCTCTGTGCCTGGGAAGCAAAAGTGTTCACATTGCTTCGCAGAATCGCGTTTGTGCAGAAAACACTAACACTTGTTCAGAAGGAAAGAAAGCACAGAGCCCCACATTTTATGTTGCCCTGGAGAGCTTGCAGAGCACTGGGGAAAGGCAGGCAGAGAATTCCCTGCTAGCACCTTCTCTGTGCCTGGGAAGCAAAAGTGTTCACATTGCTTCGCAGAATCGCGTTTGTGCAGAAAACACTAACACTTGTTCAGAAGGAAAGAAAGCACAGAGCCCCACATTTTATGTTGCCCTGGAGTGCTTGCAGAGCACTGGGGAAAGGCAGGCAGAGAATTCCCTGCTAGCACCTTCTCTGTGCCTGGGAAGGAGAAGTGTTCACATTGCTTCGCAGAATCGCGTTTGTGCAGAAAACACTAACACTTGTTCAGAAGGAAAGAAAGCACAGAGCCCCACATTTTATGTTGCCCTGCAGAGCTTGCAGAGCACTGGGGAAAGGCAGGCAGAGAATTCCCTGCTAGAACCTTCTCTGTGCCTGGGAAGCAAAAGTGTTCACATTGCTTCTCAGAATCGCGTTTGTGCAGAAAACACTAACACTTGTTCAGAAGGAAAGAAAGCACAGAGTCCCAGATTTTCTGTTGCCCTGGAGAGCTTGCAGAGCACTGGGGAAAGGCATGCAGAGAATTCCCTGCTAGAACCTTCTCTGTGCCTGGGAAGCAAAAGTGTTCACATTGCTTCTCAGAATCGCGTTTGTGCAGAAAACACTAACACTTGTTCAGAAGGAAAGAAAGCACAGAGCCCCAGATTTGATGTTGCCCTGGAGAGCTTGCAGAGCACTGGGGAAAGGCAGGCAGAGAATTCCCTGCTAGCACCTTCTCTGTGCCTGGGAAGGAGAAGTGTTCACATTGCTTCGCAGAATCGCGTTTGTGCAGAAAACACTAACACTTGTTCAGAAGGAAAGAAAGCACAGAGCCCCAGATTTTATGTTGCCCTGGAGAGCTTGCAGAGCACTGGGGAAAGGCAGGCAGAGAATTCCCTGCTAGCACCTTCTCTGTGCCTGGGAAGCAAAAGTGTTCACATTGCTTCGCAGAATCGCGTTTGTGCAGAAAACACTAACACTTGTTCAGAAGGAAAGAAAGCACAGAGCCCCACATTTTATGTTGCCCTGGAGTGCTTGCAGAGCACTGGGGAAAGGCAGGCAGAGAATTCCCTGCTAGCACCTTCTCTGTGCCTGGGAAGGAGAAGTGTTCACATTGCTTCGCAGAATCGCGTTTGTGCAGAAAACACTAACACTTGTTCAGAAGGAAAGAAAGCACAGAGCCCCACATTTTATGTTGCCCTGCAGAGCTTGCAGAGCACTGGGGAAAGGCAGGCAGAGAATTCCCTGCTAGAACCTTCTCTGTGCCTGGGAAGCAAAAGTGTTCACATTGCTTCTCAGAATCGCGTTTGTGCAGAAAACACTAACACTTGTTCAGAAGGAAAGAAAGCACAGAGTCCCAGATTTTCTGTTGCCCTGGAGAGCTTGCAGAGCACTGGGGAAAGGCATGCAGAGAATTCCCTGCTAGAACCTTCTCTGTGCCTGGGAAGCAAAAGTGTTCACATTGCTTCTCAGAATCGCGTTTGTGCAGAAAACACTAACACTTGTTCAGAAGGAAAGAAAGCACAGAGCCCCAGATTTGATGTTGCCCTGGAGAGCTTGCAGAGCACTGGGGAAAGGCAGGCAGAGAATTCCCTGCTAGCACCTTCTCTGTGCCTGGGAAGGAGAAGTGTTCACATTGCTTCGCAGAATCGCGTTTGTGCAGAAAACACTAACACTTGTTCAGAAGGAAAGAAAGCACAGAGCCCCAGATTTTATGTTCCCCTGGAGAGCTTGCAGAGCACTGGGGAAAGGCAGGCAGAGAATTCCCTGCTAGCACCTTCTCTGTGCCTGGGAAGCAAAAGTGTTCACATTGCTTCGCAGAATCGCGTTTGTGCAGAAAACACTAACACTTGTTCAGAAGGAAAGAAAGCACAGAGCCCCACATTTTATGTTGCCCTGGAGAGCTTGCAGAGCACTGGGGAAAGGCAGGCAGAGAATTCCCTGCTAGCACCTTCTCTGTGCCTGGGAAGGAGAAGTGTTCACATTGCTTCGCAGAATCGCGTTTGTGCAGAAAACACTAACACTTGTTCAGAAGGAAAGAAAGCACAGAGCCCCACATTTTATGTTGCCCTGGAGTGCTTGCAGAGCACTGGGGAAAGGCAGGCAGAGAATTCCCTGCTAGCACCTTCTCTGTGCCTGGGAAGGAGAAGTGTTCACATTGCTTCGCAGAATCGCGTTTGTGCAGAAAACACTAACACTTGTTCAGAAGGAAAGAAAGCACAGAGCCCCAGATTTGATGTTGCCCTGGAGAGCTTGCAGAGCACTGGGGAAAGGCAGGCAGAGAATTCCCTGCTAGCACCTTCTCTGTGCCTGGGAAGGAGAAGTGTTCACATTGCTTCGCAGAATCGCGTTTGTGCAGAAAACACTAACACTTGTTCAGAAGGAAAGAAAGCACAGAGCCCCAGATTTTATGTTCCCCTGGAGAGCTTGCAGAGCACTGGGGAAAGGCAGGCAGAGAATTCCCTGCTAGCACCTTCTCTGTGCCTGGGAAGCAAAAGTGTTCACATTGCTTCGCAGAATCGCGTTTGTGCAGAAAACACTAACACTTGTTCAGAAGGAAAGAAAGCACAGAGCCCCACATTTTATGTTGCCCTGGAGAGCTTGCAGAGCACTGGGGAAAGGCAGGCAGAGAATTCCCTGCTAGCACCTTCTCTGTGCCTGGGAAGGAGAAGTGTTCACATTGCTTCGCAGAATCGCGTTTGTGCAGAAAACACTAACACTTGTTCAGAAGGAAAGAAAGCACAGAGCCCCACATTTTATGTTGCCCTGGAGTGCTTGCAGAGCACTGGGGAAAGGCAGGCAGAGAATTCCCTGCTAGCACCTTCTCTGTGCCTGGGAAGGAGAAGTGTTCACATTGCTTCGCAGAATCGCGTTTGTGCAGAAAACACTAACACTTGTTCAGAAGGAAAGAAAGCACAGAGCCCCACATTTTATGTTGCCCTGGAGAGCTTGCAGAGCACTGGGGAAAGGCATGCAGAGAATTCCCTGCTAGCACCTTCTCTGTGCCTGGGAAGGAGAAGTGTTCACATTGCTTCGCAGAATCGCGTTTGTGCAGAAAACACTAACACTTGTTCAGAAGGAAAGAAAGCACAGAGCCCCACATTTTATGTTGCCCTGGAGAGCTTGCAGAGCACTGGGGAAAGGCAGGCAGAGAATTCCCTGCTAGCACCTTCTCTGTGCCTGGGAAGGAGAAGTGTTCACATTGCTTCGCAGAATCGCGTTTGTGCAGAAAACACTAACACTTGTTCAGAAGGAAAGAAAGCACAGAGCCCCAGATTTTATGTTGCCCTGGAGAGCTTGCAGAGCACTGGGGAAAGGCAGGCAGAGAATTCCCTGCTAGCACCTTCTCTGTGCCTGGGAAGCAAAAGTGTTCACATTGCTTCGCAGAATCGCGTTTGTGCAGAAAACACTAACACTTGTTCAGAAGGAAAGAAAGCACAGAGCCCCACATTTTATGTTGCCCTGGAGTGCTTGCAGAGCACTGGGGAAAGGCAGGCAGAGAATTCCCTGCTAGCACCTTCTCTGTGCCTGGGAAGGAGAAGTGTTCACATTGCTTCGCAGAATCGCGTTTGTGCAGAAAACACTAACACTTGTTCAGAAGGAAAGAAAGCACAGAGCCCCACATTTTATGTTGCCCTGCAGAGCTTGCAGAGCACTGGGGAAAGGCAGGCAGAGAATTCCCTGCTAGAACCTTCTCTGTGCCTGGGAAGCAAAAGTGTTCACATTGCTTCTCAGAATCGCGTTTGTGCAGAAAACACTAACACTTGTTCAGAAGGAAAGAAAGCACAGAGTCCCAGATTTTCTGTTGCCCTGGAGAGCTTGCAGAGCACTGGGGAAAGGCATGCAGAGAATTCCCTGCTAGAACCTTCTCTGTGCCTGGGAAGCAAAAGTGTTCACATTGCTTCTCAGAATCGCGTTTGTGCAGAAAACACTAACACTTGTTCAGAAGGAAAGAAAGCACAGAGCCCCAGATTTGATGTTGCCCTGGAGAGCTTGCAGAGCACTGGGGAAAGGCAGGCAGAGAATTCCCTGCTAGCACCTTCTCTGTGCCTGGGAAGGAGAAGTGTTCACATTGCTTCGCAGAATCGCGTTTGTGCAGAAAACACTAACACTTGTTCAGAAGGAAAGAAAGCACAGAGCCCCAGATTTTATGTTCCCCTGGAGAGCTTGCAGAGCACTGGGGAAAGGCAGGCAGAGAATTCCCTGCTAGCACCTTCTCTGTGCCTGGGAAGCAAAAGTGTTCACATTGCTTCGCAGAATCGCGTTTGTGCAGAAAACACTAACACTTGTTCAGAAGGAAAGAAAGCACAGAGCCCCACATTTTATGTTGCCCTGGAGAGCTTGCAGAGCACTGGGGAAAGGCAGGCAGAGAATTCCCTGCTAGCACCTTCTCTGTGCCTGGGAAGGAGAAGTGTTCACATTGCTTCGCAGAATCGCGTTTGTGCAGAAAACACTAACACTTGTTCAGAAGGAAAGAAAGCACAGAGCCCCACATTTTATGTTGCCCTGGAGTGCTTGCAGAGCACTGGGGAAAGGCAGGCAGAGAATTCCCTGCTAGCACCTTCTCTGTGCCTGGGAAGGAGAAGTGTTCACATTGCTTCGCAGAATCGCGTTTGTGCAGAAAACACTAACACTTGTTCAGAAGGAAAGAAAGCACAGAGCCCCAGATTTGATGTTGCCCTGGAGAGCTTGCAGAGCACTGGGGAAAGGCAGGCAGAGAATTCCCTGCTAGCACCTTCTCTGTGCCTGGGAAGGAGAAGTGTTCACATTGCTTCGCAGAATCGCGTTTGTGCAGAAAACACTAACACTTGTTCAGAAGGAAAGAAAGCACAGAGCCCCAGATTTTATGTTCCCCTGGAGAGCTTGCAGAGCACTGGGGAAAGGCAGGCAGAGAATTCCCTGCTAGCACCTTCTCTGTGCCTGGGAAGCAAAAGTGTTCACATTGCTTCGCAGAATCGCGTTTGTGCAGAAAACACTAACACTTGTTCAGAAGGAAAGAAAGCACAGAGCCCCACATTTTATGTTGCCCTGGAGAGCTTGCAGAGCACTGGGGAAAGGCAGGCAGAGAATTCCCTGCTAGCACCTTCTCTGTGCCTGGGAAGGAGAAGTGTTCACATTGCTTCGCAGAATCGCGTTTGTGCAGAAAACACTAACACTTGTTCAGAAGGAAAGAAAGCACAGAGCCCCACATTTTATGTTGCCCTGGAGTGCTTGCAGAGCACTGGGGAAAGGCAGGCAGAGAATTCCCTGCTAGCACCTTCTCTGTGCCTGGGAAGGAGAAGTGTTCACATTGCTTCGCAGAATCGCGTTTGTGCAGAAAACACTAACACTTGTTCAGAAGGAAAGAAAGCACAGAGCCCCACATTTTATGTTGCCCTGGAGAGCTTGCAGAGCACTGGGGAAAGGCAGGCAGAGAATTCCCTGCTAGCACCTTCTCTGTGCCTGGGAAGGAGAAGTGTTCACATTGCTTCGCAGAATCGCGTTTGTGCAGAAAACACTAACACTTGTTCAGAAGGAAAGAAAGCACAGAGCCCCACATTTTATGTTGCCCTGCAGAGCTTGCAGAGCACTGGGGAAAGGCAGGCAGAGAATTCCCTGCTAGCACCTTCTCTGTGCCTGGGAAGGAGAAGTGTTCACATTGCTTCGCAGAATCGCGTTTGTGCAGAAAACACTAACACTTGTTCAGAAGGAAAGAAAGCACAGAGCCCCACATTTTATGTTCCCCTGGAGAGCTTGCAGAGCACTGGGGAAAGGCAGGCAGAGAATTCCCTGCTAGCACCTTCTCTGTGCCTGGGAAGCAAAAGTGTTCACATTGCTTCGCAGAATCGCGTTTGTGCAGAAAACACTAACACTTGTTCAGAAGGAAAGAAAGCACAGAGCCCCACATTTTATGTTGCCCTGGAGAGCTTGCAGAGCACTGGGGAAAGGCAGGCAGAGAATTCCCTGCTAGCACCTTCTCTGTGCCTGGGAAGCAAAAGTGTTCACATTGCTTCGCAGAATCGCGTTTGTGCAGAAAACACTAACACTTGTTCAGAAGGAAAGAAAGCACAGAGCCCCACATTTTATGTTGCCCTGGAGAGCTTGCAGAGCACTGGGGAAAGGCAGGCAGAGAATTCCCTGCTAGCACCTTCTCTGTGCCTGGGAAGGAGAAGTGTTCACATTGCTCCGCAGAATCGCGTTTGTGCAGAAAACACTAACACTTGTTCAGAAGGAAAGAAAGCACAGAGCCCCACATTTTATGTTGCCCTGCAGAGCTTGCAGAGCACTGGGGAAAGGCAGGCAGAGAATTCCCTGCTAGCACCTTCTCTGTGCCTGGGAAGGAGAAGTGTTCACATTGCTTCGCAGAATCGCGTTTGTGCAGAAAACACTAACACTTGTTCAGAAGGAAAGAAAGCACAGAGCCCCACATTTTATGTTGCCCTGCAGAGCTTGCAGAGCACTGGGGAAAGGCAGGCAGAGAATTCCCTGCTAGAACCTTCTCTGTGCCTGGGAAGCAAAAGTGTTCACATTGCTTCTCAGAATCGCGTTTGTGCAGAAAACACTAACACTTGTTCAGAAGGAAAGAAAGCACAGAGTCCCAGATTTTCTGTTGCCCTGGAGAGCTTGCAGAGCACTGGGGAAAGGCATGCAGAGAATTCCCTGCTAGAACCTTCTCTGTGCCTGGGAAGCAAAAGTGTTCACATTGCTTCTCAGAATCGCGTTTGTGCAGAAAACACTAACACTTGTTCAGAAGGAAAGAAAGCACAGAGCCCCAGATTTGATGTTGCCCTGGAGAGCTTGCAGAGCACTGGGGAAAGGCAGGCAGAGAATTCCCTGCTAGCACCTTCTCTGTGCCTGGGAAGGAGAAGTGTTCACATTGCTTCGCAGAATCGCGTTTGTGCAGAAAACACTAACACTTGTTCAGAAGGAAAGAAAGCACAGAGCCCCAGATTTTATGTTCCCCTGGAGAGCTTGCAGAGCACTGGGGAAAGGCAGGCAGAGAATTCCCTGCTAGCACCTTCTCTGTGCCTGGGAAGCAAAAGTGTTCACATTGCTTCGCAGAATCGCGTTTGTGCAGAAAACACTAACACTTGTTCAGAAGGAAAGAAAGCACAGAGCCCCACATTTTATGTTGCCCTGGAGAGCTTGCAGAGCACTGGGGAAAGGCAGGCAGAGAATTCCCTGCTAGCACCTTCTCTGTGCCTGGGAAGGAGAAGTGTTCACATTGCTTCGCAGAATCGCGTTTGTGCAGAAAACACTAACACTTGTTCAGAAGGAAAGAAAGCACAGAGCCCCACATTTTATGTTGCCCTGGAGTGCTTGCAGAGCACTGGGGAAAGGCAGGCAGAGAATTCCCTGCTAGCACCTTCTCTGTGCCTGGGAAGGAGAAGTGTTCACATTGCTTCGCAGAATCGCGTTTGTGCAGAAAACACTAACACTTGTTCAGAAGGAAAGAAAGCACAGAGCCCCAGATTTGATGTTGCCCTGGAGAGCTTGCAGAGCACTGGGGAAAGGCAGGCAGAGAATTCCCTGCTAGCACCTTCTCTGTGCCTGGGAAGGAGAAGTGTTCACATTGCTTCGCAGAATCGCGTTTGTGCAGAAAACACTAACACTTGTTCAGAAGGAAAGAAAGCACAGAGCCCCAGATTTTATGTTCCCCTGGAGAGCTTGCAGAGCACTGGGGAAAGGCAGGCAGAGAATTCCCTGCTAGCACCTTCTCTGTGCCTGGGAAGCAAAAGTGTTCACATTGCTTCGCAGAATCGCGTTTGTGCAGAAAACACTAACACTTGTTCAGAAGGAAAGAAAGCACAGAGCCCCACATTTTATGTTGCCCTGGAGAGCTTGCAGAGCACTGGGGAAAGGCAGGCAGAGAATTCCCTGCTAGCACCTTCTCTGTGCCTGGGAAGGAGAAGTGTTCACATTGCTTCGCAGAATCGCGTTTGTGCAGAAAACACTAACACTTGTTCAGAAGGAAAGAAAGCACAGAGCCCCACATTTTATGTTGCCCTGGAGTGCTTGCAGAGCACTGGGGAAAGGCAGGCAGAGAATTCCCTGCTAGCACCTTCTCTGTGCCTGGGAAGGAGAAGTGTTCACATTGCTTCGCAGAATCGCGTTTGTGCAGAAAACACTAACACTTGTTCAGAAGGAAAGAAAGCACAGAGCCCCACATTTTATGTTGCCCTGGAGAGCTTGCAGAGCACTGGGGAAAGGCAGGCAGAGAATTCCCTGCTAGCACCTTCTCTGTGCCTGGGAAGGAGAAGTGTTCACATTGCTTCGCAGAATCGCGTTTGTGCAGAAAACACTAACACTTGTTCAGAAGGAAAGAAAGCACAGAGCCCCACATTTTATGTTGCCCTGCAGAGCTTGCAGAGCACTGGGGAAAGGCAGGCAGAGAATTCCCTGCTAGCACCTTCTCTGTGCCTGGGAAGGAGAAGTGTTCACATTGCTTCGCAGAATCGCGTTTGTGCAGAAAACACTAACACTTGTTCAGAAGGAAAGAAAGCACAGAGCCCCACATTTTATGTTCCCCTGGAGAGCTTGCAGAGCACTGGGGAAAGGCAGGCAGAGAATTCCCTGCTAGCACCTTCTCTGTGCCTGGGAAGCAAAAGTGTTCACATTGCTTCGCAGAATCGCGTTTGTGCAGAAAACACTAACACTTGTTCAGAAGGAAAGAAAGCACAGAGCCCCACATTTTATGTTGCCCTGGAGAGCTTGCAGAGCACTGGGGAAAGGCAGGCAGAGAATTCCCTGCTAGCACCTTCTCTGTGCCTGGGAAGCAAAAGTGTTCACATTGCTTCGCAGAATCGCGTTTGTGCAGAAAACACTAACACTTGTTCAGAAGGAAAGAAAGCACAGAGCCCCACATTTTATGTTGCCCTGGAGAGCTTGCAGAGCACTGGGGAAAGGCAGGCAGAGAATTCCCTGCTAGCACCTTCTCTGTGCCTGGGAAGGAGAAGTGTTCACATTGCTCCGCAGAATCGCGTTTGTGCAGAAAACACTAACACTTGTTCAGAAGGAAAGAAAGCACAGAGCCCCACATTTTATGTTGCCCTGCAGAGCTTGCAGAGCACTGGGGAAAGGCAGGCAGAGAATTCCCTGCTAGCACCTTCTCTGTGCCTGGGAAGGAGAAGTGTTCACATTGCTTCTCAGAATCGCGTTTGTGCAGAAAACACTAACACTTGTTCAGAAGGAAAGAAAGCACAGAGCCCCAGATTTTATGTTCCCCTGGAGAGCTTGCAGAGCACTGGGGAAAGGCAGGCAGAGAATTCCCTGCTAGCACCTTCTCTGTGCCTGGGAAGCAAAAGTGTTCACATTGCTTCGCAGAATCGCGTTTGTGCAGAAAACACTAACACTTGTTCAGAAGGAAAGAAAGCACAGAGCCCCACATTTTATGTTGCCCTGGAGAGCTTGCAGAGCACTGGGGAAAGGCAGGCAGAGAATTCCCTGCTAGCACCTTCTCTGTGCCTGGGAAGCAAAAGTGTTCACATTGCTTCGCAGAATCGCGTTTGTGCAGAAAACACTAACACTTGTTCAGAAGGAAAGAAAGCACAGAGCCCCACATTTTATGTTGCCCTGGAGTGCTTGCAGAGCACTGGGGAAAGGCAGGCAGAGAATTCCCTGCTAGCACCTTCTCTGTGCCTGGGAAGGAGAAGTGTTCACATTGCTTCGCAGAATCGCGTTTGTGCAGAAAACACTAACACTTGTTCAGAAGGAAAGAAAGCACAGAGCCCCACATTTTATGTTGCCCTGGAGAGCTTGCAGAGCACTGGGGAAAGGCAGGCAGAGAATTCCCTGCTAGCACCTTCTCTGTGCCTGGGAAGCAAAAGTGTTCACATTGCTTCGCAGAATCGCGTTTGTGCAGAAAACACTAACACTTGTTCAGAAGGAAAGAAAGCACAGAGCCCCACATTTTCTGTTGCCCTGGAGAGCTTGCAGAGCACTGGGGAAAGGCAGGCAGAGAATTCCCTGCTAGCACCTTCTCTGTGCCTGGGAAGGAGAAGTGTTCACATTGCTTCGCAGAATCGCGTTTGTGCAGAAAACACTAACACTTGTTCAGAAGGAAAGAAAGCACAGAGCCCCACATTTTATGTTGCCCTGCAGAGCTTGCAGAGCACTGGGGAAAGAAAGGCAGAGAATTCCCTGCTAGCACCTTCTCTGTGCCTGGGAAGGAGAAGTGTTCACATTGCTTCGCAGAATCGCGTTTGTGCAGAAAACACTAACACTTGTTCAGAAGGAAAGAAAGCACAGAGCCCCAGATTTGATGTTGCCCTGGAGAGCTTGCAGAGCACTGGGGAAAAGCAGGCAGAGAATTCCCTGCTAGCACCTTCTCTGTGCCTGGGAAGGAGAAGTGTTCACATTGCTTCGCAGAATCGCGTTTGTGCAGAAAACACTAACACTTGTTCAGAAGGAAAGAAAGCACAGAGCCCCAGATTTGATGTTGCCCTGGAGAGCTTGCAGAGCACTGGGGAAAGGCAGGCAGAGAATTCCCTGCTAGCACCTTCTCTGTGCCTGGGAAGGAGAAGTGTTCACATTGCTTCGCAGAATCGCGTTTGTGCAGAAAACACTGACACTTGTTCAGAAGGAAAGAAATCACAGAGCCCCACATTTTCTGTTGCCCTGGAGAGCTTGCAGAGCACTGGGGAAAAGCAGGCAGAGATATCCCTGCTAGCACCTTCTCTGTGCCTGGGAAGGAGAAGTGTTCACATTGCTTCGCAGAATCGCGTTTGTGCAGAAAACACTAACACTTGTTCAGAAGGAAAGAAAGCACAGAGCCCCACATTTTATGTTGCCCTGGAGAGCTTGCAGAGCACTGGGGAAAAGCAGGCAGAGAATTCCCTGCTAGCACCTTCTCTGTGCCTGGGAAGGAGAAGTGTTCACATTGCTCCGCAGAATCGCGTTTGTGCAGAAAACACTAACACTTGTTCAGAAGGAAAGAAAGCACAGAGCCCCACATTTTATGTTGCCCTGGAGAGCTTGCAGAGCACTGGGGAAAGGCAGGCAGAGAATTCCCTGCTAGCACCTTCTCTGTGCCTGGGAAGGAGAAGTGTTCACATTGCTTCGCAGAATCGCGTTTGTGCAGAAAACACTAACACTTGTTCAGAAGGAAAGAAAGCACAGAGCCCCAGATTTTATGTTCCCCTGGAGAGCTTGCAGAGCACTGGGGAAAGGCAGGCAGAGAATTCCCTGCTAGCACCTTCTCTGTGCCTGGGAAGCAAAAGTGTTCACATTGCTTCGCAGAATCGCGTTTGTGCAGAAAACACTAACACTTGTTCAGAAGGAAAGAAAGCACAGAGCCCCACATTTTATGTTGCCCTGGAGAGCTTGCAGAGCACTGGGGAAAGGCAGGCAGAGAATTCCCTGCTAGCACCTTCTCTGTGCCTGGGAAGCAAAAGTGTTCACATTGCTTCGCAGAATCGCGTTTGTGCAGAAAACACTAACACTTGTTCAGAAGGAAAGAAAGCACAGAGCCCCACATTTTATGTTGCCCTGGAGTGCTTGCAGAGCACTGGGGAAAGGCAGGCAGAGAATTCCCTGCTAGC
Organism: Strix occidentalis; assembly: GCA_030819815.1. Taxonomy (NCBI): domain Eukaryota; kingdom Metazoa; phylum Chordata; class Aves; order Strigiformes; family Strigidae; genus Strix; species Strix occidentalis. The sequence goes on from JASWHU010000345.1 coordinate 92,451, forward strand.
ACCTTCTCTGTGCCTGGGAAGGAGAAGTGTTCACATTGCTTCGCAGAATCGCGTTTGTGCAGAAAACACTAACACTTGTTCAGAAGGAAAGAAAGCACAGAGCCCCACATTTTATGTTGCCCTGCAGAGCTTGCAGAGCACTGGGGAAAGGCAGGCAGAGAATTCCCTGCTAGAACCTTCTCTGTGCCTGGGAAGCAAAAGTGTTCACATTGCTTCTCAGAATCGCGTTTGTGCAGAAAACACTAACACTTGTTCAGAAGGAAAGAAAGCACAGAGTCCCAGATTTTCTGTTGCCCTGGAGAGCTTGCAGAGCACTGGGGAAAGGCATGCAGAGAATTCCCTGCTAGAACCTTCTCTGTGCCTGGGAAGCAAAAGTGTTCACATTGCTTCGCAGAATCGCGTTTGTGCAGAAAACACTAACACTTGTTCAGAAGGAAAGAAAGCACAGAGCCCCAGATTTGATGTTGCCCTGGAGAGCTTGCAGAGCACTGGGGAAAGGCAGGCAGAGAATTCCCTGCTAGCACCTTCTCTGTGCCTGGGAAGCAAAAGTGTTCACATTGCTTCGCAGAATCGCGTTTGTGCAGAAAACACTAACACTTGTTCAGAAGGAAAGAAAGCACAGAGCCCCAGATTTTATGTTCCCCTGGAGAGCTTGCAGAGCACTGGGGAAAGGCAGGCAGAGAATTCCCTGCTAGCACCTTCTCTGTGCCTGGGAAGCAAAAGTGTTCACATTGCTTCGCAGAATCGCGTTTGTGCAGAAAACACTAACACTTGTTCAGAAGGAAAGAAAGCACAGAGCCCCACATTTTATGTTGCCCTGGAGAGCTTGCAGAGCACTGGGGAAAGGCAGGCAGAGAATTCCCTGCTAGCACCTTCTCTGTGCCTGGGAAGGAGAAGTGTTCACATTGCTTCGCAGAATCGCGTTTGTGCAGAAAACACTAACACTTGTTCAGAAGGAAAGAAAGCACAGAGCCCCACATTTTATGTTGCCCTGGAGTGCTTGCAGAGCACTGGGGAAAGGCAGGCAGAGAATTCCCTGCTAGCACCTTCTCTGTGCCTGGGAAGGAGAAGTGTTCACATTGCTTCGCAGAATCGCGTTTGTGCAGAAAACACTAACACTTGTTCAGAAGGAAAGAAAGCACAGAGCCCCACATTTTATGTTGCCCTGGAGAGCTTGCAGAGCACTGGGGAAAGGCAGGCAGAGAATTCCCTGCTAGCACCTTCTCTGTGCCTGGGAAGCAAAAGTGTTCACATTGCTTCGCAGAATCGCGTTTGTGCAGAAAACACTAACACTTGTTCAGAAGGAAAGAAAGCACAGAGCCCCAGATTTGATGTTGCCCTGGAGAGCTTGCAGAGCACTGGGGAAAGGCAGGCAGAGAATTCCCTGCTAGCACCTTCTCTGTGCCTGGGAAGGAGAAGTGTTCACATTGCTTCGCAGAATCGCGTTTGTGCAGAAAACACTAACACTTGTTCAGAAGGAAAGAAAGCACAGAGCCCCACATTTTATGTTGCCCTGGAGAGCTTGCAGAGCACTGGGGAAAGGCAGGCAGAGAATTCCCTGCTAGCACCTTCTCTGTGCCTGGGAAGCAAAAGTGTTCACATTGCTTCGCAGAATCGCGTTTGTGCAGAAAACACTAACACTTGTTCAGAAGGAAAGAAAGCACAGAGCCCCACATTTTATGTTGCCCTGCAGAGCTTGCAGAGCACTGGGGAAAGGCAGGCAGAGAATTCCCTGCTAGCACCTTCTCTGTGCCTGGGAAGCAAAAGTGTTCACATTGCTTCGCAGAATCGCGTTTGTGCAGAAAACACTAACACTTGTTCAGAAGGAAAGAAAGCACAGAGCCCCACATTTTATGTTGCCCTGGAGAGCTTGCAGAGCACTGGGGAAAGGCAGGCAGAGAATTCCCTGCTAGCACCTTCTCTGTGCCTGGGAAGCAGAAGTGTTCACATTGCTTCGCAGAATCGCGTTTGTGCAGAAAACACTAACACTTGTTCAGAAGGAAAGAAAGCACAGAGCCCCACATTTTATGTTGCCCTGGAGAGCTTGCAGAGCACTGGGGAAAGAAAGGCAGAGAATTCCCTGCTAGCACCTTCTCTGTGCCTGGGAAGGAGAAGTGTTCACATTGCTTCGCAGAATCGCGTTTGTGCAGAAAACACTAACACTTGTTCAGAAGGAAAGAAAGCACAGAGCCCCAGATTTTATGTTCCCCTGGAGAGCTTGCAGAGCACTGGGGAAAGGCAGGCAGAGAATTCCCTGCTAGCACCTTCTCTGTGCCTGGGAAGCAAAAGTGTTCACATTGCTTCGCAGAATCGCGTTTGTGCAGAAAACACTAACACTTGTTCAGAAGGAAAGAAAGCACAGAGCCCCACATTTTATGTTGCCCTGGAGAGCTTGCAGAGCACTGGGGAAAGGCAGGCAGAGAATTCCCTGCTAGCACCTTCTCTGTGCCTGGGAAGGAGAAGTGTTCACATTGCTTCGCAGAATCGCGTTTGTGCAGAAAACACTAACACTTGTTCAGAAGGAAAGAAAGCACAGAGCCCCACATTTTATGTTGCCCTGGAGTGCTTGCAGAGCACTGGGGAAAGGCAGGCAGAGAATTCCCTGCTAGCACCTTCTCTGTGCCTGGGAAGGAGAAGTGTTCACATTGCTTCGCAGAATCGCGTTTGTGCAGAAAACACTAACACTTGTTCAGAAGGAAAGAAAGCACAGAGCCCCACATTTTATGTTGCCCTGGAGAGCTTGCAGAGCACTGGGGAAAGGCAGGCAGAGAATTCCCTGCTAGCACCTTCTCTGTGCCTGGGAAGCAAAAGTGTTCACATTGCTTCGCAGAATCGCGTTTGTGCAGAAAACACTAACACTTGTTCAGAAGGAAAGAAAGCACAGAGCCCCACATTTTCTGTTGCCCTGGAGAGCTTGCAGAGCACTGGGGAAAGGCAGGCAGAGAATTCCCTGCTAGCACCTTCTCTGTGCCTGGGAAGGAGAAGTGTTCACATTGCTTCGCAGAATCGCGTTTGTGCAGAAAACACTAACACTTGTTCAGAAGGAAAGAAAGCACAGAGCCCCACATTTTATGTTGCCCTGGAGAGCTTGCAGAGCACTGGGGAAAGAAAGGCAGAGAATTCCCTGCTAGCACCTTCTCTGTGCCTGGGAAGGAGAAGTGTTCACATTGCTTCGCAGAATCGCGTTTGTGCAGAAAACACTAACACTTGTTCAGAAGGAAAGAAAGCACAGAGCCCCACATTTTATGTTGCCCTGGAGAGCTTGCAGAGCACTGGGGAAAAGCAGGCAGAGAATTCCCTGCTAGCACCTTCTCTGTGCCTGGGAAGCAGAAGTGTTCACATTGCTTCGCAGAATCGCGTTTGTGCAGAAAACACTAACACTTGTTCAGAAGGAAAGAAAGCACAGAGCCCCACATTTTATGTTGCCCTGCAGAGCTTGCAGAGCACTGGGGAAAGGCAGGCAGAGAATTCCCTGCTAGCACCTTCTCTGTGCCTGGGAAGGAGAAGTGTTCACATTGCTTCGCAGAATCGCGTTTGTGCAGAAAACACTAACACTTGTTCAGAAGGAAAGAAAGCACAGAGCCCCAGATTTTATGTTCCCCTGGAGAGCTTGCAGAGCACTGGGGAAAGGCAGGCAGAGAATTCCCTGCTAGCACCTTCTCTGTGCCTGGGAAGCAAAAGTGTTCACATTGCTTCGCAGAATCGCGTTTGTGCAGAAAACACTAACACTTGTTCAGAAGGAAAGAAAGCACAGAGCCCCACATTTTATGTTGCCCTGGAGAGCTTGCAGAGCACTGGGGAAAGGCAGGCAGAGAATTCCCTGCTAGCACCTTCTCTGTGCCTGGGAAGCAAAAGTGTTCACATTGCTTCGCAGAATCGCGTTTGTGCAGAAAACACTAACACTTGTTCAGAAGGAAAGAAAGCACAGAGCCCCACATTTTATGTTGCCCTGGAGTGCTTGCAGAGCACTGGGGAAAGGCAGGCAGAGAATTCCCTGCTAGCACCTTCTCTGTGCCTGGGAAGGAGAAGTGTTCACATTGCTTCGCAGAATCGCGTTTGTGCAGAAAACACTAACACTTGTTCAGAAGGAAAGAAAGCACAGAGCCCCACATTTTATGTTGCCCTGGAGAGCTTGCAGAGCACTGGGGAAAGGCAGGCAGAGAATTCCCTGCTAGCACCTTCTCTGTGCCTGGGAAGCAAAAGTGTTCACATTGCTTCGCAGAATCGCGTTTGTGCAGAAAACACTAACACTTGTTCAGAAGGAAAGAAAGCACAGAGCCCCACATTTTCTGTTGCCCTGGAGAGCTTGCAGAGCACTGGGGAAAGGCAGGCAGAGAATTCCCTGCTAGCACCTTCTCTGTGCCTGGGAAGGAGAAGTGTTCACATTGCTTCGCAGAATCGCGTTTGTGCAGAAAACACTAACACTTGTTCAGAAGGAAAGAAAGCACAGAGCCCCACATTTTATGTTGCCCTGCAGAGCTTGCAGAGCACTGGGGAAAGAAAGGCAGAGAATTCCCTGCTAGCACCTTCTCTGTGCCTGGGAAGGAGAAGTGTTCACATTGCTTCGCAGAATCGCGTTTGTGCAGAAAACACTAACACTTGTTCAGAAGGAAAGAAAGCACAGAGCCCCAGATTTGATGTTGCCCTGGAGAGCTTGCAGAGCACTGGGGAAAAGCAGGCAGAGAATTCCCTGCTAGCACCTTCTCTGTGCCTGGGAAGGAGAAGTGTTCACATTGCTTCGCAGAATCGCGTTTGTGCAGAAAACACTAACACTTGTTCAGAAGGAAAGAAAGCACAGAGCCCCAGATTTGATGTTGCCCTGGAGAGCTTGCAGAGCACTGGGGAAAGGCAGGCAGAGAATTCCCTGCTAGCACCTTCTCTGTGCCTGGGAAGGAGAAGTGTTCACATTGCTTCGCAGAATCGCGTTTGTGCAGAAAACACTGACACTTGTTCAGAAGGAAAGAAATCACAGAGCCCCACATTTTCTGTTGCCCTGGAGAGCTTGCAGAGCACTGGGGAAAAGCAGGCAGAGATATCCCTGCTAGCACCTTCTCTGTGCCTGGGAAGGAGAAGTGTTCACATTGCTTCGCAGAATCGCGTTTGTGCAGAAAACACTAACACTTGTTCAGAAGGAAAGAAAGCACAGAGCCCCACATTTTATGTTGCCCTGGAGAGCTTGCAGAGCACTGGGGAAAAGCAGGCAGAGAATTCCCTGCTAGCACCTTCTCTGTGCCTGGGAAGGAGAAGTGTTCACATTGCTCCGCAGAATCGCGTTTGTGCAGAAAACACTAACACTTGTTCAGAAGGAAAGAAAGCACAGAGCCCCACATTTTATGTTGCCCTGGAGAGCTTGCAGAGCACTGGGGAAAGGCAGGCAGAGAATTCCCTGCTAGCACCTTCTCTGTGCCTGGGAAGGAGAAGTGTTCACATTGCTTCGCAGAATCGCGTTTGTGCAGAAAACACTAACACTTGTTCAGAAGGAAAGAAAGCACAGAGCCCCAGATTTTATGTTCCCCTGGAGAGCTTGCAGAGCACTGGGGAAAGGCAGGCAGAGAATTCCCTGCTAGCACCTTCTCTGTGCCTGGGAAGCAAAAGTGTTCACATTGCTTCGCAGAATCGCGTTTGTGCAGAAAACACTAACACTTGTTCAGAAGGAAAGAAAGCACAGAGCCCCACATTTTATGTTGCCCTGGAGAGCTTGCAGAGCACTGGGGAAAGGCAGGCAGAGAATTCCCTGCTAGCACCTTCTCTGTGCCTGGGAAGCAAAAGTGTTCACATTGCTTCGCAGAATCGCGTTTGTGCAGAAAACACTAACACTTGTTCAGAAGGAAAGAAAGCACAGAGCCCCACATTTTATGTTGCCCTGGAGTGCTTGCAGAGCACTGGGGAAAGGCAGGCAGAGAATTCCCTGCTAGCACCTTCTCTGTGCCTGGGAAGGAGAAGTGTTCACATTGCTTCGCAGAATCGCGTTTGTGCAGAAAACACTAACACTTGTTCAGAAGGAAAGAAAGCACAGAGCCCCACATTTTATGTTGCCCTGCAGAGCTTGCAGAGCACTGGGGAAAGGCAGGCAGAGAATTCCCTGCTAGAACCTTCTCTGTGCCTGGGAAGCAAAAGTGTTCACATTGCTTCTCAGAATCGCGTTTGTGCAGAAAACACTAACACTTGTTCAGAAGGAAAGAAAGCACAGAGTCCCAGATTTTCTGTTGCCCTGGAGAGCTTGCAGAGCACTGGGGAAAGGCATGCAGAGAATTCCCTGCTAGAACCTTCTCTGTGCCTGGGAAGCAAAAGTGTTCACATTGCTTCGCAGAATCGCGTTTGTGCAGAAAACACTAACACTTGTTCAGAAGGAAAGAAAGCACAGAGCCCCAGATTTGATGTTGCCCTGGAGAGCTTGCAGAGCACTGGGGAAAGGCAGGCAGAGAATTCCCTGCTAGCACCTTCTCTGTGCCTGGGAAGCAAAAGTGTTCACATTGCTTCGCAGAATCGCGTTTGTGCAGAAAACACTAACACTTGTTCAGAAGGAAAGAAAGCACAGAGCCCCAGATTTTATGTTCCCCTGGAGAGCTTGCAGAGCACTGGGGAAAGGCAGGCAGAGAATTCCCTGCTAGCACCTTCTCTGTGCCTGGGAAGCAAAAGTGTTCACATTGCTTCGCAGAATCGCGTTTGTGCAGAAAACACTAACACTTGTTCAGAAGGAAAGAAAGCACAGAGCCCCACATTTTATGTTGCCCTGGAGAGCTTGCAGAGCACTGGGGAAAGGCAGGCAGAGAATTCCCTGCTAGCACCTTCTCTGTGCCTGGGAAGGAGAAGTGTTCACATTGCTTCGCAGAATCGCGTTTGTGCAGAAAACACTAACACTTGTTCAGAAGGAAAGAAAGCACAGAGCCCCACATTTTATGTTGCCCTGGAGTGCTTGCAGAGCACTGGGGAAAGGCAGGCAGAGAATTCCCTGCTAGCACCTTCTCTGTGCCTGGGAAGGAGAAGTGTTCACATTGCTTCGCAGAATCGCGTTTGTGCAGAAAACACTAACACTTGTTCAGAAGGAAAGAAAGCACAGAGCCCCACATTTTATGTTGCCCTGGAGAGCTTGCAGAGCACTGGGGAAAGGCAGGCAGAGAATTCCCTGCTAGCACCTTCTCTGTGCCTGGGAAGCAAAAGTGTTCACATTGCTTCGCAGAATCGCGTTTGTGCAGAAAACACTAACACTTGTTCAGAAGGAAAGAAAGCACAGAGCCCCAGATTTGATGTTGCCCTGGAGAGCTTGCAGAGCACTGGGGAAAGGCAGGCAGAGAATTCCCTGCTAGCACCTTCTCTGTGCCTGGGAAGGAGAAGTGTTCACATTGCTTCGCAGAATCGCGTTTGTGCAGAAAACACTAACACTTGTTCAGAAGGAAAGAAAGCACAGAGCCCCACATTTTATGTTGCCCTGGAGAGCTTGCAGAGCACTGGGGAAAGGCAGGCAGAGAATTCCCTGCTAGCACCTTCTCTGTGCCTGGGAAGCAAAAGTGTTCACATTGCTTCGCAGAATCGCGTTTGTGCAGAAAACACTAACACTTGTTCAGAAGGAAAGAAAGCACAGAGCCCCACATTTTATGTTGCCCTGCAGAGCTTGCAGAGCACTGGGGAAAGGCAGGCAGAGAATTCCCTGCTAGCACCTTCTCTGTGCCTGGGAAGCAAAAGTGTTCACATTGCTTCGCAGAATCGCGTTTGTGCAGAAAACACTAACACTTGTTCAGAAGGAAAGAAAGCACAGAGCCCCACATTTTATGTTGCCCTGGAGAGCTTGCAGAGCACTGGGGAAAGGCAGGCAGAGAATTCCCTGCTAGCACCTTCTCTGTGCCTGGGAAGCAGAAGTGTTCACATTGCTTCGCAGAATCGCGTTTGTGCAGAAAACACTAACACTTGTTCAGAAGGAAAGAAAGCACAGAGCCCCACATTTTATGTTGCCCTGGAGAGCTTGCAGAGCACTGGGGAAAGAAAGGCAGAGAATTCCCTGCTAGCACCTTCTCTGTGCCTGGGAAGGAGAAGTGTTCACATTGCTTCGCAGAATCGCGTTTGTGCAGAAAACACTAACACTTGTTCAGAAGGAAAGAAAGCACAGAGCCCCAGATTTTATGTTCCCCTGGAGAGCTTGCAGAGCACTGGGGAAAGGCAGGCAGAGAATTCCCTGCTAGCACCTTCTCTGTGCCTGGGAAGCAAAAGTGTTCACATTGCTTCGCAGAATCGCGTTTGTGCAGAAAACACTAACACTTGTTCAGAAGGAAAGAAAGCACAGAGCCCCACATTTTATGTTGCCCTGGAGAGCTTGCAGAGCACTGGGGAAAGGCAGGCAGAGAATTCCCTGCTAGCACCTTCTCTGTGCCTGGGAAGGAGAAGTGTTCACATTGCTTCGCAGAATCGCGTTTGTGCAGAAAACACTAACACTTGTTCAGAAGGAAAGAAAGCACAGAGCCCCACATTTTATGTTGCCCTGGAGTGCTTGCAGAGCACTGGGGAAAGGCAGGCAGAGAATTCCCTGCTAGCACCTTCTCTGTGCCTGGGAAGGAGAAGTGTTCACATTGCTTCGCAGAATCGCGTTTGTGCAGAAAACACTAACACTTGTTCAGAAGGAAAGAAAGCACAGAGCCCCACATTTTATGTTGCCCTGGAGAGCTTGCAGAGCACTGGGGAAAGGCAGGCAGAGAATTCCCTGCTAGCACCTTCTCTGTGCCTGGGAAGCAAAAGTGTTCACATTGCTTCGCAGAATCGCGTTTGTGCAGAAAACACTAACACTTGTTCAGAAGGAAAGAAAGCACAGAGCCCCACATTTTCTGTTGCCCTGGAGAGCTTGCAGAGCACTGGGGAAAGGCAGGCAGAGAATTCCCTGCTAGCACCTTCTCTGTGCCTGGGAAGGAGAAGTGTTCACATTGCTTCGCAGAATCGCGTTTGTGCAGAAAACACTAACACTTGTTCAGAAGGAAAGAAAGCACAGAGCCCCACATTTTATGTTGCCCTGGAGAGCTTGCAGAGCACTGGGGAAAGAAAGGCAGAGAATTCCCTGCTAGCACCTTCTCTGTGCCTGGGAAGGAGAAGTGTTCACATTGCTTCGCAGAATCGCGTTTGTGCAGAAAACACTAACACTTGTTCAGAAGGAAAGAAAGCACAGAGCCCCACATTTTATGTTGCCCTGGAGAGCTTGCAGAGCACTGGGGAAAAGCAGGCAGAGAATTCCCTGCTAGCACCTTCTCTGTGCCTGGGAAGCAGAAGTGTTCACATTGCTTCGCAGAATCGCGTTTGTGCAGAAAACACTAACACTTGTTCAGAAGGAAAGAAAGCACAGAGCCCCACATTTTATGTTGCCCTGCAGAGCTTGCAGAGCACTGGGGAAAGGCAGGCAGAGAATTCCCTGCTAGCACCTTCTCTGTGCCTGGGAAGGAGAAGTGTTCACATTGCTTCGCAGAATCGCGTTTGTGCAGAAAACACTAACACTTGTTCAGAAGGAAAGAAAGCACAGAGCCCCAGATTTTATGTTCCCCTGGAGAGCTTGCAGAGCACTGGGGAAAGGCAGGCAGAGAATTCCCTGCTAGCACCTTCTCTGTGCCTGGGAAGCAAAAGTGTTCACATTGCTTCGCAGAATCGCGTTTGTGCAGAAAACACTAACACTTGTTCAGAAGGAAAGAAAGCACAGAGCCCCACATTTTATGTTGCCCTGGAGAGCTTGCAGAGCACTGGGGAAAGGCAGGCAGAGAATTCCCTGCTAGCACCTTCTCTGTGCCTGGGAAGCAAAAGTGTTCACATTGCTTCGCAGAATCGCGTTTGTGCAGAAAACACTAACACTTGTTCAGAAGGAAAGAAAGCACAGAGCCCCACATTTTATGTTGCCCTGGAGTGCTTGCAGAGCACTGGGGAAAGGCAGGCAGAGAATTCCCTGCTAGCACCTTCTCTGTGCCTGGGAAGCAAAAGTGTTCACATTGCTTCGCAGAATCGCGTTTGTGCAGAAAACACTAACACTTGTTCAGAAGGAAAGAAAGCACAGAGTCCCAGATTTTCTGTTGCCCTGGAGAGCTTGCAGAGCACTGGGGAAAGGCATGCAGAGAATTCCCTGCTAGAACCTTCTCTGTGCCTGGGAAGCAAAAGTGTTCACATTGCTTCTCAGAATCGCGTTTGTGCAGAAAACACTAACACTTGTTCAGAAGGAAAGAAAGCACAGAGTCCCAGATTTTCTGTTGCCCTGGAGAGCTTGCAGAGCACTGGGGAAAGGCATGCAGAGAATTCCCTGCTAGAACCTTCTCTGTGCCTGGGAAGCAAAAGTGTTCACATTGCTTCTCAGAATCGCGTTTGTGCAGAAAACACTAACACTTGTTCAGAAGGAAAGAAAGCACAGAGCCCCAGATTTGATGTTGCCCTGGAGAGCTTGCAGAGCACTGGGGAAAGGCAGGCAGAGAATTCCCTGCTAGCACCTTCTCTGTGCCTGGGAAGGAGAAGTGTTCACATTGCTTCGCAGAATCGCGTTTGTGCAGAAAACACTAACACTTGTTCAGAAGGAAAGAAAGCACAGAGCCCCACATTTTATGTTGCCCTGGAGAGCTTGCAGAGCACTGGGGAAAGGCAGGCAGAGAATTCCCTGCTAGCACCTTCTCTGTGCCTGGGAAGGAGAAGTGTTCACATTGCTTCGCAGAATCGCGTTTGTGCAGAAAACACTAACACTTGTTCAGAAGGAAAGAAAGCACAGAGCCCCACATTTTATGTTGCCCTGGAGAGCTTGCAGAGCACTGGGGAAAGGCAGGCAGAGAATTCCCTGCTAGCACCTTCTCTGTGCCTGGGAAGCAAAAGTGTTCACATTGCTTCGCAGAATCGCGTTTGTGCAGAAAACACTAACACTTGTTCAGAAGGAAAGAAAGCACAGAGCCCCACATTTTCTGTTGCCCTGGAGAGCTTGCAGAGCACTGGGGAAAGGCAGGCAGAGAATTCCCTGCTAGCACCTTCTCTGTGCCTGGGAAGGAGAAGTGTTCACATTGCTTCGCAGAATCGCGTTTGTGCAGAAAACACTAACACTTGTTCAGAAGGAAAGAAAGCACAGAGCCCCACATTTTATGTTGCCCTGGAGAGCTTGCAGAGCACTGGGGAAAGAAAGGCAGAGAATTCCCTGCTAGCACCTTCTCTGTGCCTGGGAAGGAGAAGTGTTCACATTGCTTCGCAGAATCGCGTTTGTGCAGAAAACACTAACACTTGTTCAGAAGGAAAGAAAGCACAGAGCCCCACATTTTATGTTGCCCTGGAGAGCTTGCAGAGCACTGGGGAAAGGCAGGCAGAGAATTCCCTGCTAGCACCTTCTCTGTGCCTGGGAAGGAGAAGTGTTCACATTGCTTCTCAGAATCGCGTTTGTGCAGAAAACACTAACACTTGTTCAGAAGGAAAGAAAGCACAGAGTCCCAGATTTTCTGTTGCCCTGGAGAGCTTGCAGAGCACTGGGGAAAGGCATGCAGAGAATTCCCTGCTAGAACCTTCTCTGTGCCTGGGAAGCAAAAGTGTTCACATTGCTTCGCAGAATCGCGTTTGTGCAGAAAACACTAACACTTGTTCAGAAGGAAAGAAAGCACAGAGCCCCAGATTTGATGTTGCCCTGGAGAGCTTGCAAGCACTGGGGAAAGGCAGGCAGAGAATTCCCTGCTAGCACCTTCTCTGTGCCTGGGAAGCAAAAGTGTTCACATTGCTTCGCA